>JAKLMY010000068.1:0-115184 GCA_022814645.1 Ganoderma meredithae | reverse complement strand
TGGTCAGATAATGACCTTCTAATGGGTGGCTTACTGGCAAATTCCGATCAGCTCTATCTCTGCATACCGGGCTCTCTATAGTTTTCCGATGACGTCGCAGCACAATAGCACTGATCAAATCGGGTCCCAGACACGTACTATTCGTATATAAGGTGACCATGACGCTCCTTATACAGCTTGAAGCTAAGGTATTGAACACATTCTGAGATCATTTTTGTCTAGACAAGCCCCGCAAGTTCTTATGTCGGCATCAACCAAACCGTGTCATACGGAGACACCGTCATCCTTGCCAACAACGCTGGTATCGTGGACACGGGTACCACACTGATCCTTCTTGCTACTGGTGCGTTAATCTCCCCGTATCCCGCCATCGCGATGTTACTTAATTGGGTCATCATCGAAATAGATGCTTTCAATCAGTATAAGAATCTCACCGGTGCCGTCATGGATCAGAATACGGGTCTGCTGAGGATCACCCCAGAGCAATTCGGCGGCCTACGTAGTCTATTTTTCACAATCGGCGGAGTAGGCAGCTAGCGCTTACCCTCTCCAAGTGCTACTTGACACTGAGTGGTTTTCCCCAAGACCCCGTTCGAGCTCATTCCGAATGCACATGCGTGGCCTCGTAAGGTTGGTGGTTTAAATTTCGCTTTCCCTGAGAACTGTGCACCACTCATGCTCCCCTCCGTCTGCGGCCAGCTGAACTCGTTCCTTGGAGGCTCGCCGGACTTCGTGTACCTCATCGTGGGTACCCTCAGCAGCATCGTCGGAGGCGGCATCATCGGAGGTGGTAGCATCGACTTCGTCAACGGCATGAGCTTCCTCGAGCGGTTCTACCATGTGTACGACGCCGCGGGCAACCGTGCCGGGTTTGGGCTGACGAACTACACTTATGCCTTGACGAATTAAATTCCGCGGTCCGATGTCCGCCTGTAGCCGTGCCTGTCGGACAAGTTATCGAATGGTCATGATCTTGCCCCTCGCCCCTCGCCGGAGAGCTCAAGCTGTTTCAACTGGTATCGTCGACCGACCGTCGCTCCACGCTCTGGTGCAGCACAAGCTCTGTGCTGTCGTCCCACTTTGCTCTTACTGTGATAGCTCCATCTATCCCTATTCAAGTCGCTCGCACTGGTGCGGCGTCGATTGTTGAATATCGACAAGCTCCATGCCACTCAAGCCTTCAGAACGCGGGGGCGGAAGGGTCAGCCCGTAGTGTGCAATCGTCGAAGCCCCTGCCGGGAATTTGGCCGTCAGGACATGGGGAGGGGGGGGGGGGAATTTGTGCACGTCTTCAGTGGTCCGTCCGCTTGTCATAGCTTCTAATCGCTTTCTCCGCCGATACATTTTGAATAGGTCGATCACGCCAACTGCTTCGCAAGTTCGTTTGTCGATAACGGCCAGTCGATCTCTTCTTTCACATCGGTGTGATGTCAGCTCACAGACAGTCTTCGATCGTCGGTCAGCCGACGTAAACCAGCGGTAGCCTCATCCCCCTCCCCTCCTTCAAATTGCACTTACCCTGCGGCCGTCCCCGTATCCCTCCTCTCACATTCTCCTGCATCGAACCGTCGTCACTCGTTACCACACCGTCATTACTGCCCCCTCCCACCCACACCACACACCTACTATCAGCATGGCCCCCGGTCTTCGTCTCGCCGCCGCCTTGCTCCTCTCCTTCGCGCTCTCAGCCTCCGCGGGGATCATCACGCAGACCACCTCCCCTGTGACGCTCGCCCTCACGAAACAGTTCAACCTCACCCGGGCGTCGAAGATCCTCGAAACCGACCAGGCGCGCGCGAGGGCGCTCAAGGCACGGGGGAGTCAGTCTCAGCAGGCCGGGCCCTATAATATCCCGCTGGTGGACCAGTCCGTGTATTACAGCACAACCGTAAGTACAGGTCATTCTTATATGTGTATGTGAGTGTGTGTGCGAGAGAGAGAGAGGTTGACCAGGGTCGATAGGTTGGTATCGGCAATCCGCCGCAGAACTGTGGGTGTATCACAGCCTTGCGAGCGTGGTGATATTCAAGTTGACGATGTTTGGGATGCAGTTCACCTGCTCATCGATACCGGGAGCTCGAACACTTGGGTCGGCGCTCAGAGTAGCAATTTGTTCGTGCCAACCTCGTCTACACCCACCGGAGACGTCGTCGTACGTTTTTTTTTTGAGCATTCAGCTTCCCGAATATCGTATCGGTAACTATCCTCTGAACTGCGCGTAGGAAGTCACGTATGGCTCTGGTCGATTTGTTGGTATAGCTCCCTTGCATTTTTCGTCATTCGCCATGTCACTGAAGTTGTGCGAATCTCTTAGGCCTTGAGTATACGGGCACTGTCCACGTGGGCAACGTATCCATTGCGAAGCAGAGTTTTGGTGGTGCCCTTTTCGCGAACGGATTCAATGGCGTTGACGGGATTCTTGGGTGAGACGTGTACACACCTGCCTCAATCCGTGCGGCCGCTAATTGTCAATAATATTAATACAGCATCGGACCAGTCGCCTTGACCTGCGGTAAGCCTAATATCCTCTTGTTCATACAGCCTTATCACGAGCCCCGACTGTACTTATTCGTACCCACAGGCACACTGTTGCCCAACATGTCCAAGTGCGTCCCGACGATTACCGATAACGCGTTCACGCAAAAGTTGATCGACGCGCGCGTGGTCGGCATCTCTTTCGCCCCGTCGGCGACCGCTGGGAACATTAACGGCGAGCTCACACTTGGCGGCATCGATTCGGGAAAGAGGAGCGGGGAGCTCACTTTCGTGTACGTCCTCCTGCTCAGTGCTCAGCTCCGAGTCCGCCGTATGACTGGCGCGGTGCTGACTGGTATCACCCACTGCAGGCCAATCACGAACACTAGCCCCGCGAGCAATTACGTCGGCATCAACCAAACCATCTCCTATGGCGACGCCAGCAACGTCATCCTCTCAAACAGGGCGGGCATCGTGGACACCGGCACCACGCTGATCCTTCTCGCTTCTGGTGCGTAAGACTCTCCCTCTTCCCTCTCCGAGTTGCCCTTCCTTTGAGTTTCGTTGATTGTGTCCCCACGTCGTGGGATTAGATGCGTTCAACAAGTACAAGACTCTGACCGGTGCCGTGATGGACCAGCAAACCGGTCTGCTGAAGGTCACCCCAACGCAATTCGGGAATCTCCGGAACTTGCGCTTCACAATCGGCCCAGTAAGTGCCCTTTTCGAGCCCTCCAAGTTTAGTTTATGGCGCTGATTGGTGGGTGGCGGCTCCGTTAAAGACCACGTTCGAACTCATCCCGAACGCGCAGGCGTGGCCCCGCCAGGTGAGTAACGCCGCCGCCTTCTCCGCGGACTTGATTCTGCGCGCAGTGTCAGTGCCGGTACATGCTGCTCACTCTTCCCTCTTCGCCCCTCGGGCTTCCTTCCGCCGTGCGTGCAGCTGAACGCAGCCATTGGAGGCTCGCCGAACAACGTCTACCTCATCGTGGGCGACCTGGGGAGCCTCGGCGGCGAGGGTCTCGACTTCATCAACGGGATGTCCTTCCTCGAGCGGTTCTACCATGTGTACGACAGCGGGAGGAACCAGGTCGGGTTCGCGCAGACGAGCTACACTTATGCGTTGATAAATTAGGAGTGGATTTCCGACCTTGCGCGCGTGTAGGGATAGATCGTTCTGACGTCCCTGCATACTGTAATTTTGAATACCTTCAAATACACCGCCTCTGTCTCTACCTCCTGGAGGCTGATTATTCAAAGGCGCAGTGAATCGGACAACTTTGGCACTGTGAGCTTTTACGAGACGAACTTTCACTGTTCAGCCTGAGGATCATCTTCAGCGACTTCACTAGGTGTTCAGAGTCTCCGCAATGCGTGGGACGTTACGCCCATTGTTAGACGAAAATATTCCAAGACCTGCACGTTGAAATTGATGCAGTTATAATCAAGTCGGACTCGTAGAGGTCGCTGGGGCTCCACGCCCACGGTCCTAATCCGGCCCGGACCGTCACGGTAACCTAGTTGTGCACGGGCGTCCCGCTTGCCAAATGGGGACTTAGCGTACAATCGGAGTGCGGGGCCGACGAGGACCTCGGTCACCCTCTGCGAATGCCACGTGAACGCGCCACGCTACGCTACCTTCATTATCGCTATTTATCATCAAGTACTTAAATGTGAGCACCATGAACATGGACTTCACGCCGCTCCGATGCTGCCCTCAGTTATCGAAGGAGTCAAGCTGTACTTGTGGATTGGAATGGTTGTAACCATCGTTATTTTTTCGACGCCTCAAACATACAGTGTGCGTGGTGCGGAAGCCGCGGCATATGGCTGCGAGTGTCCAGGTATGTGCTTCGTACTGCTCGTGCGATGCGGATTCGCTAACAATGTCCCGAGTAGCTCATCTAGTTCTCTTTTCCCCAAGAAGGAGACCCCGTGACGTCATTTTCATCGAGGGCGAGCTTCCGAAACAGCTCGTCCGCACCCGCATCGCTTCTCGCAGTGGAGTCCTGGGACCAAAGTCCCCGCGATGTCTTCCTTCCAATTTTGCTCCAGCCTCCAAGAGGACGCCAGACAGCCGTACTTGCTGGACATGGGAGAGGATCCTCGCAGATGGGCCCCGGAACGCCGCCGTTCCCCCGCGATCCACCCATCCGCCAATCCGTCATCGCGTGGTGAGGTGCGGCGATGCGTTTCACGTACCTTCGAAGCACGTTCGCTGTCTCTAATGCACAGAGTCCAGAGCCAATTAGGGCCCACTGCTGCCAGCGGTGGCTCTCGGCTGCAGTCACGTCCCCTTCTCGTTCCCGCTGTGCTGCGACGCCGGCGGAATACAGTACTGTACTGTACCACTGCGTCCCACCGTCCCACCGTCTACCCCCTACCCCAAACCCCCGCCGTCTATATGAAGCCCCGTGGCGCGATATCGCCGCTCTACACTCCCTCGCGGCGTAATCTCCGCTGCGTCCTCCCACCGTCTCCCGCGCCCTCACCCTCGCCCTCGCCCCCTCCGCGCCTATCCCCACCGTGACAGCCCGAGGCACGATGCCCGCTCTCCTCCGTCTCATCTCCGCCGCGCTCTTCTCTCTCGTGTTCGCGCTGTCCGCAGACGCGGGTGTCGTCCGGCGCGACGCGCTCCCCGTGACGCTCCCGTTCGCGCGGCGGCTCAACCTCACGGGCACGGCGAAGCTGCTCGAGCTCGACCAGGCGCGCGCGAGGGCGTTCAAGATGCGCGCGACCCGCACCGGGGGCTCGGGGGCGTTGGCAAAGCTCATTGGCAGGCAGGGCGCGGTGTTCGACGCGCCCGCGACAAACCAGGCCGTCGACTACACCACCACTGTGAGAACCGCACTATACAGTTTTACCTTTACCCTCCGCGATGCTGACCAGAGCCGTGGACAGGTTGGCGTCGGGAACCCGCCGACGAATTGTGAGTGGTGCATTTATGTTCACCTTACCTTCCGGCCTGGTCCGAGGCCGAGTTGTGTTGAGATGCTCATGACCGATGTTTGCAGTCACGCTGCTCATCGACACCGGGAGCTCGAACACATGGGTCGGCGCACAGCTCCTCACCAATCCCTTCGTCCCGACGAGCTCTGCGGCGACTGGAAACCTTGTGGTGCGTTGGGGGCCGACACCGGTTCTTATGGTGGCCATCGTGTAATGAATTTGTTGGCATGCAGGAGGTTATGTACGGCTCTGGCTTCTTCATCGGTATGACTATCACATACGTCCTAGGCCTTTCGGTCTCACTGATGCCATGTGACTGCTCGATTTAGGCCAGGAATTCACAGACACTGTCCACTTGGGCGACCTGGCCATCGAGAACCAATCCTTTGGCGGAGCGGTCGTAGCTCAGGGGTTCGACGATGTCGATGGAATTCTGGGGTAAGCTACATACTCTGTGATGCCGTCATGCGCAATCGTTGAATAAAAGCGTTCAGGATCGGCCCCGTCGCTCTCACTTGTGGTGCGTGCTTCTCGACTGTTGTGGAGGTTGAATTGTCGCCGGGCAGACTGAAACCCACTGCTCGGAAGGCACCCTCATCCCGGCGGTGACCGACTGCATCCCCACGGTGACCGACAACGCGTTCGCACAGGGCCTGATCGGCGCGCACGAGATCGGCATCTCGTTCGAGCCGTCGAGCTCGCTCGACAACGCCAACGGCGAGCTCACCTTCGGCGGCGTCGACACGAGCAAGTTCACCGGACCGCTCAACTTCGTGTACGTCGTCTCCAGTCATTGCTGTCACCCCTGCGTGTGCCTGCCTTCTAATCGACTCGGAAGGCCGATCACGTCCACCGCGCCCGCGAGCGACTTTGTGGGCATCGACCAGTCGATCACCTTCGGCTCGGCGGACGGCCCGACCGTCCTCGCCTCGACCTCAGGCGTGACGGACACCGGCACCACTCTCCTCCTCATCGCCACTGGTGAATATCCTGCTGTCTCTCTCTCCCTCTCTCTTCCGACACTTGCCTTTCTATCCTGAGACCGACTGACTTGTGCCTGTACTTGTACCCATAGATGCGTTCAACACGTATCAGAACCTCACCGGCGCGACGCTCGACTCGACCACGGGGCTCCTCCGTCTGGACCCGGACCAGGTCGGGAACCTCCAGAGCCTCTTCTTCCACATCGGCGACGTGCGTGGCTCTTTGTCTTCTCTCTCCTTTCGCCATCCGTCAGACCTAATCGGGCTACTTTTACATCGTCCTGCAGAACGTCCTCGAGTTCACGCCCAACGCCCAGATCTGGCCCCGCGCGGTGCGTCGCCGTCCCGTCCCTTCTCCGCTCACCGCGACTGACGCCCTATGGATTCTTCGCACGATATTGCAGCTGAACTCAGCGATCGGGGGCGACGCGAACTCGGTGTTCCTGATCGTGAACGACATCGGGAGCCTGAGCGGCGAGGGGCTCGACTTCATCGACGGCATGACGTTCCTCGAGCGTTTCTACTACGTGTTCGACATCGCCAACAGCCAGGTCGGCTTCGCTACGACAGAGTTCACTAACGCTACAACGAATTAGGCCTTAGGGCTCGGGCTCGGACTCGGTTTGCGTCGGGACATATATCGTAATGGCGATAAATTGGATTACCGCTTGTCCCTCTCGCCGCGACACAGACACAAATCATTTTTGATATCGATGGAACGATTACGCTCATGCTTTGCTTCTCATACTGCATCTCATCTCTTGAATGTACGTAGCTACCACAACATCAGCTACTCCTGATTCGCTTCGCGGGCCGCTCTTCCCAACTGTCTTCCTCGTCTACCCCATCCTCAGGCCTTTCGGCCTCGAGCGCCTTCTGCAAATGCCAATGTTCGTTAACATCAGCACCAAAGCTTCACACAGCACAACCATAGGTACTAAGCCAAAGAACCCACCAAGACGGCGCGCCAGCTCTCCCTGCGACTCCCAACCTTCATCCAGCCCAGCCGCAAACGCGGATCCGCCTCTTCGAGTATTCGCCTTGCAACGGCGCTCTCGGCTAAGCTCCTCGCACGCTCACCGTTCAGCGCGGCATACACGAAGGACCATCTCACTGCCTCTGAGGCCGGAAGCACCCTGTCGAACACGTTGATAGCGCCACGGATAGCTTCTGCGTCAAGGTCGAGGAGCTGAGCGTCGGGACCGACTGCCGCCCGGATCATGGTGACGCGCGTCATGTCCTCGCTCACGACGGCCACGTCGAACGCCATAAACCCTGCGCATGGGACTAACACGTATCCGTCCTCGTCCTCATCTTCATCGTCATCTTCATCTTCGTCGTCATCTTCCCCATCGTCTTCGTCTCCGTCTGAATCTTCGCCTGCATCTTCAACTTCATCGTCGTCTCCGGGGCCCTCGACACGGGTATCAATGTCGAGATCTGCCAATACCAAGGAAGCCGAGGAATCGAGATCTCCAGGGCCGCACTTCAACTCCAACGGGACGGCCCGGTGACGGAGCGCCAGGCCAGGTCCCAGGCAGAACGTAGGCATGGTGTCGGACTTACTCAGGTTCACGCTCTCAAATTTGTTGCCTTCGTTATCGTCGAAAACTAGGTGGCATACACGTCCTGTGCGCGTCTCGAGGAGATGCCGGATGAGAAGGGGCTGGTAGAACGCCGCCGCCGCCGCCGCGAAGGACCCCGCGCGCGCGCGAACCTCGGCGGCCAGGGCGCCGGGCGTGCGCCAGGGGGTGAATGGCGCGAGTTGGAAGAGGGTGTCGGTGAGCATCTGCCGGAGGAGTAGCGTCGGCACCACGTAGTGGAACTCGGGCGGCGCCCTCGATGGGTTCGAGTTCAGGGCACCCGTTTCTGTTTCCGCACTGTCGTGATTCCGATTGAGATTTTGCTTGGGTTTATGCTTGGAGAGCGTGAGGACGCCGTCGAGGTAGTCGTCGAAGAAGAACGAGCTGGGAAGAAGGCGGTCGCTGCCATTGCCCAGGACGGTGTCGAGGTTGTTAAGGACCCACGCACAGCCGGGCCTGATGCAGGCGCGCAGGTCGGCAGTAGGCCCGGCTGGGGTCTTGTACTTGCCGGCGAAATGGAGGCATTGCCGAGGCGAGGGACCAAGTAGGTCGAGGAGCTCGACAGGGGTGTAGACAGCCTTCCCAGGTGGTATGTTTACCCAGTTTGGACTTGTGAGGGCCTCGAGGGTGCGCCTACAGACATATGAAGTTAATGATTGGGACATGCATTCGACATCATATTCGTTCGGGACCCACTGGAGTGCCTGCATCTCTGCACGTGTCCACGGGTCCATCATCCAAAACAGAGTACGGCCCGAGGGATTCATCGATTCCCAGCCAGTGTCGTGTATAGGGGACCCCGTGAGGACGAGAACTCCACTTCTTTCTAAAACGATGGTTGGAGGTGCAGGGAGATCCCAGCTGCAGTCAACCAGGAAGAGTGTGTGGTCCGGGATATCGAACGGCTCTCCGGCAGTGAACCAAAACCGCTTGAACCCGGTTGCGTCGAAGATGTAGCAGAAACATTTGTGTTTGCAGAAAACGACCGGAATGCGCTCCAGAAGGGCAGCACCCAAGGCGTAATACAGAAATATTGATTTACCTGTAGAACAAACTAAACGTCGGGCTCCGATAAACAGACCAGGAGAACAACCACAAAGCGTACCAATTCCAGTCTGTCCATTGATGACCAAACCCTCTTGATCAGTTTTGCCAGTATCTATAGCCGCTCTGCGTCGCGATCGTATGTGCTCCCATATACGTTGATATTCGTCACGGACCATAAGAACTTTGCGATGTGCGAGCCGCGCCGCGAATTCTTGAAGGATGGGTACTGCTTCATGGCTCCGGATGAATGCTTTACCTTGCTTCCAAACCTGGTCGTAGAGCTCTTGGAAACGCTTTGGTGGCGGAAATATTGTGAGGTGCATTTGAGTGAACGATTAGGGGCGGATTGAGTGTCGTTTGGCTCCGTGCTCGTACGTATTGATATATAGGTGCTGTCTTAAGCGCTAGATTCTGTGGCGTTGGAATCGGCACAAGTGCATCATCTATCTGCGGAAACAAATGGGGTCAGAGTCGGATCGCACTGCGTATGAGATGCGGATTATCCATGCTTACGTTGTCCAAGACCCTGCAGGGTGGACTGAATCGAATTTTTATCACGATCGTGCGAATATGCGCATATTTGGCAGTATACTTACTTACATAAGTACTTTTCGTAACAGATTTGCGGCGTGGGTCTGCAGACCTCGTCGTAGGCCCTACGGTTTCGAAAGGGTGTGATCTTAGCAACACTGTAAGTGCGTAGTCTACGGTAAACGGATCGACGCTCCCCCAGTGCTCTGCACGCAGCGAGCTCGGCGCATCTCCAGTTCTCCCTGCCTCTTTTCCTAGGCTACGCTTCTTGTAATCTCTATCCTAAGCTCACCTTGTCCTATCCTGATCCTATATCTCCCCGCATCTATTGGGCCTGTTACGACCTCGGACCGGATATGGCTGATCCGACGAGCAAGCAAGTAAGATTGCCATCGCCAACTGGCAATTCGAGTATCGGCGTGCCGTTCTGGCTTAGGAGGCGCATCAGACTGAACCGCCTCGAAGAGGAGGAGGAACACCATCGGCAGGAGGGGAGCGTCAGCGTGCAGGAGGAGGAGGCACAGCGTATCAGAGACGAAGAAAAGCGTCAGAGGTAGCGGGGGACAGATGGATGCAGGAAGAGGAGGGAGTGTCGGAGGGAACAGGACCTTCGTCAGGAGCTACACGCTCGCCCTGTGGATGCGGGCACAGCTGGGGCTAGCGACAGGCTCGTCAACTTCTGATACTTTACACATGCCGGCCGCGGCGAGGCTCGGATTTCTCGCTCTCGCCTCAGTCGCGGAGGACGCCTCTGCAGGACTCAATGGGACCCTCGACCCTGCGACCAACGCCATCTCCTTCATTCAAGTCATGGCCACCGGAAAACTTAACAAGAATGCGCTGCCTGTTGATGCCTCCATAACGCTGCGCTAGCTCTCTGAGATGAACCACGTCTTCGCGAAGTCCCGATGCCCCGCGCTCCTCGCATTGTTGCACCTGCCACGCGTCTCACCCGCTCCTCCCTTAGTACCGTTTACTATCTCTTGCGACGGCCACCATACCTCAAGGGGTCTATACACAGGCCAGTGGTGCTCTCTATCTCGACGACTTTGAAGACAGCAGCTCTGCGCTCCGGCAGCCACCACCCTGAACATCGCTGCTGCTCTCGAGCTTGTTGCCAAGTGAAAAACGTCGGCATGTTGTCCAACCATGGTAAGATCTAGTTTATTCGCCATTTTCCCCCGCAACGACAGGACATCTTCTGGCTTGCGGTCGTCGACGCGGTCCGAGCCCCTGACTGCTTTGCCCCCCCCCAAGCTAGCATTCCTACACCTCCCCTTTCAGCCATTCAGGCTAGCGGTCCATGGGCAATGCGTGATATAGAATCCATCCTGGGCTCAATTTCGTCCTCACCGTCGTGGCAACTTTGGAAGATTCACTCAACCTCTCCGGCGACCATGCGAACGCGCCCCCAGTGGTTGCTCCCTGAAAGCCACCGCGGAGAACTTCGCCATTCAGATCTGACTGACGTTCACTGTCGTGGGGAGGCCCGGACAACCGTTTTTCGATCTGTTAAGTTCACCTTTAGACTCGCCAGGGGATTAATCTATCGATCTCACGGACGAGCAATTGGACAACTATATTGGTCAAGGCGAATGTTTGCACATGCGGTCTCGACAATGACTCCGACGGCGATCTTGATGGTGAGGGTAGTCAATCGTCAGCACTGCCGATGGTTGCAGACATAGAAGCTTCTCACGTCATGCTGAGGGTTTTGTTTGGGACGGTGCTCTGGCGCTGGCACGCGACCCTTCCGCCCTCTGTTCATCTTCCTTGTCCAACCCCATCATAGACAACCTTCCCATACGTCAACCTGTATCTTTGTTCCCTCTCCATCATCAACGTCTAATGTACATCGTCTCGTTCTTTCTTCTCATTCCCACTCCGCCATCAAGAATCCAACGCCGCCATGACACCTGCCGCTTCTTCATGTATTCGTTTAGATAATCTTTCTGTCCTACTCATACTAGCAATGCATGCTTCTGGACGTGGCATTGCGACTACGCCCTGCTATACGTTACGAACAGCGTGTTGGCTTCGCTAGCATTTTTCCATCGACGCCATGACATCTTGAGAGGCTTTGTTCGATGCCATGCATTTGGGAGAATATGACACGAAACACAGAGACCTTGTACAGGTCCACGGGAGCGAAGACAATGCAGACTACGTGGTCCGTTTCCGAGTCTGAGAACGCGTATTGGGTCTCTCCGGCTGCACCTCGACCACAGGCTTACTAGGCTTGTCGCTCTTTTTCCTCACCAACGACCTCTTGCTCTTCACCAACTTCTTCTTACCGACATTGTGGAGCTTATGGCTTGAAACTTTATTGCCCAACGATATCGCCCCTTGTTTCTTACTCTTGGACTCGCGACGTCCTGCTTCGGCGGGCTGCGAGCTCACAGACTCTTGGGAGGCGCTCACTGGCATCTCGAAAGCATCCTGTGATATGGCTGGTGTCACAACTATTCAGTACGCGAATTCAACGTAACAACTCACCAAGAGCTCCGCTATTGTGTGTATGTCGCTCTTCAGCGTCAGCCAACCAAGCTTTATGTCGGAGTCCACCGTGTTGAGATCTCTCCGGTTCGCCTTGCTCTCAGCCATGTTCTTCGCACGGTCGCTCGGAGCAAGGAAGATGAATGTTATGCTCCACTTTCTTATCCCATGCAATTCCAGAGCCCGTTCGAGGGTGTCGATGAGGGGAGGTAATCCCGTCGGGTTGAGGTCGTGTTTTTAGGCCGTTGTCATTTGAACCAAGGCGATACGAGTCAATTTGTGACTGACGATGACGGCGTCGACACCGGCATAGCCTGCGGGCGTCACATAGACGACGCAGTCGTTTGTGAGTTGGATTGGCGGGGCGGCAGGATCGAGGTCCAACGTCACATGGCAGACTTTAGTAAGGGCTGGGCCGAGCTTGAAGGAGGTACCATCTTCGAGATGGCAAGTATGTTGACCTCGCTTCTGCTGAAGAATTTCCAGCACAATTGGCTCGTGTAATGTGGCTCGCATATGGGGAAAATCAGCGACCTGCGCTGCGAACACGAGTTGTCGGCGAAGGGAGAGGGAGCGGAGGTGGGTTGAGAGCGTCTGCCGTAAGAAGAGAGTCGGGACGACTAGGACGGTACTCTTTGTGTGGATTTTGCAGATCTGGAGGAGCGAGAATGAAGAAATAGCGATGGAAGCCGTCGTGTTGTTCATCGGAAGATACCCCTCCCTGGAGCAACAGGGGTAAGTCGTCCACGAGAGGGAAAACGAGATCGGGCTGCAAGCCCTTGAGCAAGTCGCGTCGGGGGCCATCGTCGGTTTTTGGAGTCCCAGCCATACGGATGCAGACCCTAGCTGAAGGACCAAGGTCCTGGCTGACTTCCGAAGGGGTGTACACGGCGGCGTTACGCGGAGGATCCAACCATCTCGCAGCTGTCGGCGTCTTCAACTCCTCGTGTATACGCCTAAGTTTCACATCAGAAATGAGAAGAAATCAAATAGCTAAAGCGGTTCAACGACATCTCATACTTACTGGAGTGTGCTAATCTCCGCCGGCGTCGGCAATGGGGCGAGCCAGAAGCATGCCCCTGACTGCTTGGCGAAATTCTTCCAGCGCTCGTTCCGCGAGGAACTTGCCAAGATGATCACCCCGCCCTCACCGTCGAAAATCCAGCTGGGAGACACCAGCTCACTGTTTGAGTCGACTAGAAATAACGCGTAGTCGGGAACATGGACAGCACCCTCCGTCATGAGGGACACTTCCCGGAACCCGTCTTCATCGCAAACCGAGATAAAACGAGTGCTGCGATAGAGAACGACGGGAATGTGGGCCTCCAGCGCGGCACCGAGGGCATAATAGAGGAAAAGGGTTTTCCCTTGAAGCAACCGTTAGCCTTAGATGTCGTCAATTTTGCGGGGGCAGAAGGACAACGCACCGATCCCCGGAGACCCGGTTAAGATCATAGAATAATACTCCGGATTGCTAGCTGGTCGTTGGGAAAGTATGTGCCGCCAGATACGAGGGTACTCGTCGAGAGTGATGATGACGGCCGTATGCACCAAACGAGCCAGTGACTCATGGAGGACCTCAACACCACAGCATTGCCGAGTGAAAGCCTCCCGCCTTGTCCACAGGGCATCGTAGAGGTTTTGCATATGTGTAAGAACTGCGGGAGACACCTTTAAAAGTACTTAGAGGGGAAGGGGGGTAATGGCTGGACTCAGAAAGTTGCTGTCAGATCTGACTCGTACACGATCTCGAACTCGACTATAGAAAGCGGCTGACATCGGAGAGGTTGAACGTCGAATTCGGATGTGTCGTTGTAGATGCAAACACAAAAGTACATACTCAGCGCGAACGTTCCGTGTTTTCAAAGACCTGCTGTAGGTAATTGAAAGAAGTATTTTCGAGCTTAAACTCTGTAGCCAGCACATATCGATTTTAAGCATGCGGGTAAAGATGAGGCGTTGTATAGCGACTTACCATCGCCTGTGTGCTGTGCTTGCGGAAACGGATGAACTCATGGCGCAACGCAGCCTTCAAACGGTCCCATTTCAGCACTTGGAATGTGTAGATCAGATACAAATGGATTCTCACATTCGTAAAAAAGATGGTTTGAGGCGAGTCCGCTGCGGTCGAAAATGAAGATGCCTCATGACGGTGCTGTGAACCTTATAAGTCGTTACCCTCGGCAGATATATGGCGAACACTGGTTCAAAGGACCATTGTGAGGAGTACGACATCCCAGTGGTACTTGTCCAGTACCCGGGCATGAGCATACAATCACTTACAGCTACAAACAGTGTTGTATGCGAGCAAGGGTGGTTCGTATGCAAATATGACTTAGAGAAATTGCTAACATATGCACCGTGTGGCAGCCAAGCCGGGGCCTGCAGATTGCCTGATGTCGTCGACGTCGTGACCGTGCACAGGTGTGGAGAGCCTGCAAGACATGCTCTCCACGTGACAGTATTTGATGCCCCGCGCCTACGGCGCTGCAGTTTCCTCCCCCACGAGTCATGACCCTTCCTGTCCGCCCTCACTATCCAAAGACACCCCCTTGTTTCTCCAATTAACTCAAATCACAAGTCTCTAAGATGATTATCAAAGTAAAGGTGGGCACTCCACGTAGTCACTCGGCGGCCATTGAATATGCCACTCATCTCTGGACCTCGAGTCGCCGCCAGACGCTTACCGGCAAGGAGGTATGCAGATCGCTTGGCGACAATCCTACGATGTCCCGTTCAAACGTGCAAAAGTCATTCTGACCCGACGCAAACCGTAGATCGAGCTCGATATCGACCCTGATGACCAGGTGTGCCATATATTACTGCACGCCCCTTACCCCCTTTGCTTAAGACGTCCACGTCCTCTCATTCGTGCACTACAGGTCTCACGTATCAAGGAGAAAGTGGAGGAGCAATCTGGTGTCCCCCCACCGCAACAGCGTTTGATCTACGCCGGACGGCAAATGTGCGTCCGCCCTCCCCCCTTTGTCTGGTGCGCGTTCTCTGACCAGGAGCTCGCTATGCAGGGCAGATGACAAGGACGTTAAGGACTTCAACATCTCGGCCGGGGCCGTACTACATCTTGTCCTTGCCCTCCGTGGCGGCGCGTGCTAGACCCCAGTCCCTGAGTCCCAAGTCCCGGTCATCCCTCGACATCATCATTTCTGAGGATGCAATCCACGCACACGCGATCCGACTAGATCAGAAGGGCTCCTGGGGCGACAGTGGCGGATGTGGATGGAGCAGGCAGGAAGGAAGAAGAGAAGTCCATGTGGTGTATCCGTTGCAGTACGTTGTATTCATGTTAGATCCATCCCAATCAGCAACTGCTATGACTCGCTTTCGCATATCCACCGGACCCCTTTTGCCCCCGAGTGCGTCCTTCCTCGTCTTCATTCCCCTTTCAAACGCCTCTGGCGGCGCATATATGGAGTCCCATCTAGCCTTCAGGTGTACAATCACAAAGTCTTCGATATTTTCTGTGTCATGCAACTGAGCTCCTCCTCCCACTGCATTCGGAGGGACACTACGCGCAACAAGTCTGCTTTCCAGATGATTTGGCGAAATCTCCATAGCAAGCGTCGATGCCGCAGGAGGGCGCTTTTGCTACTGGTGCGTCGGTCGTATTACTTCCACTGAGCACGGCGGGAGCTGACAGCCGTTATACCAACTCGGGTCCAGTGGATTTGCCACCCACAAAGGCACAAGAAGGCAGGCAGAGGCCCGTTCATCGATACCATATAGCCCAGGTCCGCGGGCTGCGCCCATGCCATTCCAGACTTCCACGCTCCGAAGTGTCCCGCCTCTCCGCCTGCCTGGGAGTCCATGTCTTTATCTTCATCAAGCGAGCGTCCTGGCTTTGGGGTGGTGAAGGTGCGACACTATATAAATGCCGACTGTTGCGCTTCTGACGCATATACAGCACTTTCCTACATCGTCAAGCTCTCTGGAGAAAGTCCCCTTGAGTGCCAAGGTGATGCCACAAGCGCGCGTACGACGGAGAACGGAATCATAATTACAGTGGATACTTCGAGGTGATAACTGTCGGCCTCCTCTCCACACCACACCCAAATGTCTGTTAGAGCGTGTTACTTGGGACTAGGATCTGGCTCGGCGGAAGTTCCTACGTCGAAGTCGTCAGAAGAACACCTGGATCAGCAGCACGATCGGGAAGCCCCTCGATCCTCTGCATGGCCTTGCAAAGGTATCCTTGGTCTTCGCTCTGCGTTTCACGGAAAGCTTCAGAAACGAATGAAGTATGGCAGCCAACGGTGAGGCCAAGCCCCGAGAGGGGAACACAAGTCATACGCGATGGATGTTCACTCCTGTCTTGTTGTAGCATTCGTGGTGTAGCGGTAACATTGGGTCTTCCCATGGCCTAGCTCCGGGTTCGACTCCCGGCGGATGCATTTTGCCTTCAAGCCCAATGTCGCGGCATTTCGGGCACGACTTTGGAGCTGAACTGGATCGAGCTGGTCGACAAAGGCTCCCATTCCTCATTGCACTCGACCTGCCGTGCGGCCTGGAGGCTCGGCTACGCACTTACTTGATCTCGATCCTTTGTCACTGCGACGTTGACTCTGCTGACCAATGTAGTCTAAAAAGTCGAGTCCAAAACGTACAGGATCCGTAAAAAGTGCCCAGAACTTTCTTCATTGAACGTATACCCCTAATATCGCAACAAATGTCCGGCCCCATATGCCGCCTAATAAGTTACAACCAATCGCTGGTATCTACTTAGGTAAGTTTGCAAGAAGGTCAGGCAAGTTTCGTTTCGTTACGACGTCGTTGTGCTTCGTGATCGTCGTCGATCAGTTGGTCGTGGCGTCCGTGTACGACGTGGTCGCGAACCCGACGCGCGAGTTGCCCGCGTCGTAGACGTAGTAGAACCGCTCGAGGAACGTGTAGCCGTTGATGAAGTCGAGGCCCTCGCCCGAGGGCGTACCGAGGTTCGCGGTGACGAGGTAGATGTTGCTCGACGTGCCGCCGATGACGCTGTTGAGCTGCGAGACCGAGGCGGGTGGAGAGCAGCGTCAGCATCCCGAGTGGCCACAACGCACACACACAGATGAGAAGGCGCGGGGGGGAGGGGGAGGGAGAGAGAAGGGACATACCGCGCGAGGCCAGATCTGGGCGTTGGCGGTGAACTCATAGGTGTTGCTGCCGATGTGGAAGTACAGGCTCTGCAGGCTCGAGTACTTGGACGAGGTGAGTTTCAGCAGGCCCGTGGTGCTGTCCATGGTCGCGCCAGTCGCTTTCTTGTAAGCAGAGAAAGCATCTATTTCCGGAACAGCCGTTCATCAGTCGAGATTGTTATCACGAGATGAGCGAGCCGACTCACTTGACGCGAGGAGGACGAGGGTGGTGCCGGTGTCGGTGATACCCGCGGTGGAGGAGAGGATGTTGGTGCCCGAAGAGCCGTAGGTGATCGACTGGTCAATCCCGACATACTCGGACGCGGGATACGTCGAAGTGATGGGGCTGCACACACAGTCCGTCAGTGATGCACGCTCGAAAACGCAAGCATTGTAACACCTACACGTATGAGAGCGTGCCCGTGTACTTGGAGGTGTCGACGCCACCAAACGTGAGCTCGCCGTTGGTCTCAGACTCCGACGTGGTCGGCTCGAACGAGATGCCGATAGAGTTCGAGGGGATCGAGCCCGCCGAGTACGCGTTGTTGGTGACGGTGGGCACCTCGCCCCCATTCGAGGTCGTGTCCTCCGTGAGGTCGACGGGGCCGATACCGAGGATGCCGTCGTAGCCAGTGAAGCCCTGGGACTGGCTGGCGACACCGATGCCCTGGTTCTTGATGACGAGGGAGCCGATGGTCACGGTGTCCGTGTACTCCTCCCCGGAGAAGCTGCCCGAGCCGTAGCTGACCGACTGCACATCCCGCCGCCATCCACCATGAGCAACCTTCTACTCAAGGAGAAGCACGAGTCGGCCGCGAGAAACTCACCACCGTGTTACCAGTGTCGACACTGGTCTTCGTCTTGACGTAGGCCTTTCCCGCGCCGACCCAGGTGTTCGAGGATCCGGTGTCGATGAGGAGGTCGTAGCTCGTGGCCGGTGAGCCCACGCCGACGCTCGCGGAGTAGACGACCGCAGTGTTCGTGATGGCGACGTTGACGGCCGATCGGGCCGTATGGGGGACGGCAGCGTGGGCTGCCTGCCCGCGTGCCTTGAGCACCTTCGCGCGAGCCAGGTCCGCCTCGAGGACGTTGACAACGCCGGTGGTGTTGAAGCGGCGCGCGATGGAGAGCGTGATGGGCGAGTCGCGGACGACAATCGGGTTCGCAGAGACCGCGACGGCAGCCGCGGTGAGGGCGAGGAGGGCTGAGAGGCGGGCCATTGCGAGTGCAGAGGGGAAGTCGCAAGGAAGGGGGAGGACGAGAGCGCACTTGATTCTTGGAGGCAACAGGACGTTGCATGGGCCTTATATGTCTTCGAGGTAATGGACCCTTGCTCCGCAACTAGGAGGGTTCCGCGCGCGTAGACGATTGGGGAAGACATCGAGCGGATGCCCGCGGGAAGCCTGGAAGCGTTCGGATGCCATCAAAAGAATCTGGATACGCGTGCGTGCTACAGTTGCACAAGGTGGCACAGCGATAGCTGAGCGCTAGCTGACACAGAGCGTATGAAGTGCAAATGAAGTGGAGACCTCGATGAGCCATTCGACTCGTCGAAAAACATCAGCACGCAAGCACGCACCATGTTGTTGCTACAAAGCGAGAGAAATGCAGGGCAAGATGCCATCGTTCTCTTCTGCAATTGCGCACCGTGGTTCTAGTTCTCGGCGAGACCGTCTGCGCAAACGGTGGAATTGCCGACGTATACTACATCGACTTCGGGGATGGCGCAGATGATCACCGGGAAGGGCGCCATCACGAACCGTGTGGAGCTCTGGCATTCGCTTCTGGGGAGAACCCTGGACATCGTCGTCCATTGGGCAAGAGAGCTTCGGCTAGGAGATAATCTAGATTAGTGGCTGCGAAAGGCGTAGAAGAGATTCAGAACTGCAGCACTTACCGTTATGAGCCGTTATGTCGTCATGATTTTCAAACGTCCCTGTCAGATGATGGGTAGGCAGGCAAGCTAGAAACGCACCAATTGACCAAAAAACCAAGTCCTACTTACAGCCGCCGGAAATGAGACTTTCGTTTCCCCATCTCTGGCAGAGAGTGGGAGAAGCTGGGATTAGAGCGCCAGGAGTTATCGGACCTCAGTGCGATTATTGTCCTTCCCAGAAAAGGCAAAGCCTAACTTGAACGCTACAGCCGTACGGGACCCTGACAGGGCCTGTATGGAGCCTCGTCCCTCCTCGTCCTCGCCCACACCGAGATCACTATCGGCGGGGGCTTTCTGAACCGCGTCTTCCTCGCGCTACTATGCAATGTCGGCCTGTGGGGTTTCAGTACCGACGTCGAGGAACTGCCCGGGAGGCCATGATAACAGGCACGTTGCCTTGTTACAGATCTCTAGAAGAACTAAATCAGAAGTGTATCACGCAAAGATAAGGTCAGTAATAGGCCAGCTCCATATATAACACTTACTCTTCTGGATGCACCGTGACGTAATTCATGCTGCGTCGCTGCGGAAAGTTGAAGTTGCGGGTCCGTATTCTGTCAAACTCATCTCTCCGCGGCGCTATTGCTGCCTAAAGCAGTGTGCAGCAACAATGAGTGAAATTTGATTCGCCCACCTTACATGGCTCGAAAGTTTGAACGGCCAACCCCACACCCATGCCCGGTATCGATTATCAGATATTTCGAGCACGTCGCTGCTTTCTCTGTCTGGCCACGTCCTCCGGCGCTGTCCTGTTTCCGCCGCCGCCGCCTTCTTCCGCCCCTGTCCGCGTGAAGTACTGACACCTCGGGCGACGTACCTAACCTCATGCACATGTCTCCCCGCATGCCGCGCGCACCTCGCGACCCGCGGTACAGCACATGCTCGCCCGCTCCATCTCAATCGCGCGAAGCCACGGCTCGCTCGAGCACCGGCCGACGGCTGGGTGCACCCGTCGTCGTCTGGCAGAACTCTAAAACATGTTATGAGCTAGCTTTCTGCGACGGGGCGTACGCATATGGTCGCGTACCTCGTCCACCACCCCGTGGCCCTCCTGCGCACATCGAGAGCTGATTGCTGATGGCGAAAAACAATACAGTGGGCCCTGAGATCCATAAGCTTGCGCTCTGGGGAGAAGAATGAGGCTATCAAGTATAGAACGCCATCGACGATGTGATGCGCATGGCTGAGCGAAAAGGCACAGAAGGAGTAATTATTGGAATCATCACGACCTCTCGGCTGTGGCCCATTTGCAGTGGCACTGGCCAGTGGCGGCATCCGAGTAAGAAGAGCGATAGCAAAGATGGCACACTGTACAAAACTGCTGCGATGCGACCAAGACGAGATGACAATGACGATACAGCACCAACCCCAGCGCAACCCCCACATCCCATGTACAACAGCCGTGCTGGCACTGGCATGACATAAATCTAGAAGGCGGGAACCGAGGCAGACGCAGACGCAGATGCAGCGACACTGGCCAGCCTCAGGCCTCATGCTGAGGCGACGATGTGCTGCAGGAACAGATACCTGCCGGAACAAACGCAGAGCGGTCAGCAAGCGCGAGCCGCGACCCACAATCCCGAACAAATGCCCAGACGGAACGGATGCATACTCGTGGTCGCCCAGGAACCCCCTGTCGCGCGCGATCGCACTCGCGTACTGCGGGAGCGACAGGCCTGACGTGAGCGCGAGGTCCTGGTAGTGCTGCATCGCAACGTCGAGGTGGTACTCGTCGAACGGGATCCTGTGTGTCCCCTTACGTCAGCGCATAGCCCGATCCGACGAGCGAGGAAGGGAGGGAGGGAGAGGCTCGGGAGAATGAATGAGGGACTCACAGCTGCGCGAGGGCGCGGTTGACGTCGAGGATCGTGCACCCGCCAGGGTTCTCGACGACCATGAACACCTCGCCGTCGCCGTTCTCGAACTCGAGCCGCTCGACGGGCGGGAACGTCACGAACGCGCAGGACGCGTTCGGGTGCGTGCACAGTGGGCCGTACTGCGCATACCGGCACTCCGGGAAGGTCGGCAGGTGCGTGAGCAGGATCGAGACAGCGTCCGGGATCGACGGCGGGGGAGGCGGCGATGGCGAAGGGGACGGCGAGGGGGATGGGGTGGGGAGGTGAGCAGAGATCGTGCGGCGGCGGGGGTGGTTCGAGGCTGACGAGGGCGATTGGGAGAAGTGGAGGTAGAAGTAGAGCGGGTGGAACTCGATGGGGTAGTATGGGTGTACGGTGCTTATCTTCGTGTACGAAAGTTGGTTATACTGTTCATCTACAAGGTATGTCAGCGAATTGTTGCAGATAGTTCCACCATGTCTAAGGGTCCTCTGCAAAATCGAGCAATGCCACGATGCGCACGGAACATACAGGCCCTCCCTGCCGCCAACAACAAAACCATAGCAGTGCTGACCAGTCATAGGGCCCACCAAACATAGTCACCCACCACCTTGCTCCGGTGGGGGAGAGTTACGTACCTCCACGGGTGACGGCGGAGCCCGTCAGGTGACCCTAAAATGTCCCGGCCGATTGCCAGTTCAGCTCTGCGTCCCTGGGTCCACAAAATCACCTGGTTGGCCCGGAGCTACCTACAGCTGTGTATGGCCCCTTAATGGATACTGTGGAGAGCACTGCAATAGTTGTGGTACCCTGTGTATCCAAGAACGAGATCGTAAGGGCCCTACCAAAGTGGCAAAAGCCCTGAAACCTGATTGGCTACATGGGACAAACGCCCATCGCAGGGGGAAGCGCCCCGGCGAGGACAGGGCGATGGCAACGCTCTCTCAGGAATATGTTCAACACCGAGCGCAGTGAACATACCCAAACATCCGCTCAATGAATCTCGGACCCTTCAGGCATATAGAGGCTGTTGCTGCAAAACGGTCCTCGGAAAGAGTCTCAGTAGATCACCAATTGGTCGGGCATAGGATGGTTTACTCATGGATCTGGCCCTGTGCCTCGAGGAGTGCGAAGGTGTGGTGAGCGTACACGAGCGCCGAATATTCAGGAACGTCCTCGTGCGGCATGTTGAATAGATGGAGGTACGGTACGATTGTAAATGAGGGGAGTAGCGGAGGAAACGCACTCACCGAAACACGCATTTGCGCGCATACAGCTACCAATCTCGCAGACAGTGGCATGTCCCACCAGGAGACAGGCTAGCCTTCTCCAGGTCAAACCATCCACCGCACCCACTCCACGCGCTGCAGCCATTTGTCGTAGTGGTAGACCGAAACCTGCGCAGAAAAGAGCTGCTTGCCACTTTGTGTCGTCCCTGCCATAGAGCTCGCGGAACCGGTGGCTGGTCTGTGAGAACGAGACATGAGCTGGAAGATCGCCCAGAAGGTGTTCCCAGACGTTGAATAGCAGCGGATCAGGGAGCGAGAGCAGCGTGAGCATGGCTAGGCAGATAGCGGAGCAAACGGCGGTCGAGACTCGCGAGCGGGGGCAAGTGCGACGGAGGAGAAGCGGGTAAGCAGCGGGGAAATATGGGGCGAATAAGAAGGGCACGGCGAGAGTCGCATGTGGCACCGAGATGGACCGGCTCGGTCGGTGCGTTTTGGTGTCGTGAGCCGAGCGCGAGGCGAGAACTCTAGATCAGTGGTCTGCGCAGACGTCGATATCAGGAAAAACCCCAAATGCTATTTGGCCACATTTACCAATAATTCGGGCGATTAGAGCGTTAGTCTAATTCGCATAGTCCCCAGCTAATAAGTTCACGGTAGGGTCGTTAGCACAGGTTATTGGGGAGCAGAGCTTGGGATAAATGGTCGATTACTGGCACACCTTCGAGGTATACGAGAACAAGCAACATCATCATTGATACTCAGCTAGTAGATACAACACGGCTACCAACAGTAATACTTGTATACAGATATGGGTGATGGCAGCGAAAGACGATAACAGCGGTATCCAACAACAACTATGGGATTGTGGCTCACCTGCTTGCCCACCAAAGGACTACCACGCGTTCCACACTCGCGGTGACAAGTTTGCCCCGATTTCTATCACTTGCCCCCCCCCCCCAACATGAATGAACCCCGGTGGACACGGGCCTGAGCAGACTCAAGAGATGACGCGATGGATGTTGTGTGGCCCGAGCACCTCAAACCGCAAGGTGATATTGGGGGCCTCGCGGACAGTAAACGGCGTCCCTGATTGTTCAAAGTTCACGCAACCTGGAGACAACATACATTTATGCTTCGAGGTGCAGGAGCAGGGTGGCGCACATCGGGAGACCTAGGAACGTGATAGCTGGTGTAGCCGAGGACAAAAGAGTTACTTACCGAGGGTAACATGCTAGATTTCGGGATGTAAAAGGTCCCAGGGAGAGGGAGAGGGAGGGGAGAACCGGCAGATGCAGCATGACGGACGAGGAAGATGACAGAGTTCGGGACGCCATGGCCAGGAAAAGGGTCACACGCGTTCAGGTAACACTTACCGACAGTACTCAACTCCTTTTATGAGGTTCCTGCCAATGAACCAGTACCGTGAGGGCCCCATTCCGCTCCTAGGAGTTTGGTCTGAGGCAATAAAAATTTTCGACGTAAAGGTTCCATACCTGATACACTGTCCGATAGGGACAATGCAATGCTCCAACAGAATTCCGCATGCAGCCGTTGCCGAGAGAGGCGAAGTTCCTCTGAGAATAGAGGGTGATAGAGGAGGCGTGTCGGACATGACCATCCGTCGTCGTCGTTGCAGGTCAAGCTGTGTAGTTAGACGCCGATCAATGCTTGTGCTATCGGGAAGCGGACACAGAAGGCGCCTAACACCAGTTCCTCCTGCGCCGAAGTCAATTCCAGAGGCGCACAGCTAGTTCCCATCTCAAATTATGCCTCTGGTGCTGAACTCGGCCCTTCAGCGACTTCAAACACTCTCCATATTTGAAAAATATGGATCCATATTTGAAAAATATGGAGTGTTAGCTCATTCTGTATCACACCGGCATATACAATGCCAAACGTTTGATTAGGATTCCAATAGGGTGCGTTATGGGTGTTATCACTAACTTAGTACTAATTCGCGTTTGGGGTTTTCCTGATGGAGGCTGAAGGCATGCAGGGAAAGCGAGGTGCTTGCTGTCGCCCGCTTTTAGACTGGGGATGTCAGGCTCGGGCAGTCAGGCAGGCAGCCTGTGTACCTCCATGGCCAAGTCGCGAGAACTTCGTGAACAGGCGTTCCGCATCCCCGTGAATTCCTTGTCCGGTGATCAGCTCTCTGTCGCCCGGGTAAGGGTTTGATGCTGATGAGCAAGGGAGGAATGCGAGGCTGTCGAAAGACAGCAAGAGGAGAACATGGTGGGTTCCGATAGAGATGTTA
Source organism: Ganoderma meredithae (assembly GCA_022814645.1). Lineage (NCBI taxonomy): Eukaryota > Fungi > Basidiomycota > Agaricomycetes > Polyporales > Polyporaceae > Ganoderma > Ganoderma meredithae. Next base: position 90,731 of record JAKLMY010000068.1, on the reverse strand, counting down.
TAAGAGAAAGCGAAGAACTTGGGAGAGAGAAAAAAACCGAGTGTCGAGTCTAGGCCCCTGAAACCAGTCCCCAGGGTCCTGCCCCGGTTTAGTCATATAAGCGCTCTAACAAGGTGGCTTGATGCTACCTGATCCAGTGGAAGCTTACGCCACTGAGCTTCACTCGACTTCTGAGCAAGTATACAGCATCGCGAGATCATGAAGCGAATTGTGTCTTCAGAATGTGGTTCAAATTACAAACAGGATAAATTCCCGACACGGGAATTCGTTCGTTGGGGGGGTGTGGGGAGACAGTCCAGACCGGGGTCAGATCGAGGTAGTCAGCGCTGATGGGGTGTTGTGGGATTTACACTCCGCTCTTGGGCCCCGATCTCCGAACCCCGCGGGATGTTGGGCCTCTATCGGAGGTTCAATGGAGCTAACTCCGGGGAAAGAAATGAAACTCAGCCGAAACTCGAGGGCGGACGCCAAAGTCCTCGGAGAGGGAGGGCGCCGCGTGCTACGCACCATCACCACCGTCCTCCGCGCGATCGGGGACGAATCGTCTTTACATCCTCGACCACCATCCGTCTCCTCTGGGATGCCATAGCGTTCTCATCCTCGTCAACCACCATGAAGCACCCCGCGAGCACCTCGGCGTCCACCTCTAGCTCTGGCGCATCTTCCTCCACCCCTGCACCTCCTAGCTATGGTCTTCGATCCCAGCTCGGTCACCTTATTCCCAAGCATGCCGTCTTCCAGGTTCGGCTCGAGATCGAGCAGCTCTCCAACGTCCCCCTCATCAAGGGCGAATTTGGTGTTCGATGGAAATTCAAGAATGTGCAATCAGGTTCAGGGCTGTTAGGGAAGATGAAGGGCGGGAGCAGGACGTGGTCAGGACAGGGGAAAGGCAAGGGGAAGGCGGCAGCGATAGGGTTGGGGATAGGGGTGACTGAGGAAGGCGAGCTATTCGACGAGGGCGCCAGCACTCACGACAGCACCCAAGATACGACCGAGGACGACCCGGACGCCGATACCGCCGACCCACTCAACGACGACGCCCGCCTCACTCTCGAGTCCCTCCGCGCCGCGAACACCTCTACACCCAACCTCAACGGCCACGGCGACGACACCCCCAATCCTCCGCCGCCCGAGACCCCGGGCCGTGTGGCCCAGAGCGCGTCCGCCTCAGGGTCGACACAGTCCGAGGCCCGTGGGATGACCCCATGGGCGCCGCTGCAGAACTACAACGTGAAGTGGTCCCATTCTGTCAACCTCGCGGTCCAGATGGACGTCCATCGCGAGACGGGCGACCTTCTCCCCAACGAGTTGAAGCTCGTCGTCATGCAGGTGTGTGTCCACTCTTGCTGCGCCGTACCCCAACGCGTTCTTCTCCAGCCCTATCTCCCCTTCGAGCATCCTCTCGTTATCGTCTTTTGCACTGTCGCCATCTTTCCTCCGTCTCCTCTTGGACCCACCAGCCACATGGGGGAAAGTGAAGGGGGCCACCTCGTCGCGCTCGTTATCTGCAAGCCGCCACGGGCGGTCTGATAACAATCTCATCTCTTACGACGTGATGCAAACACGCTCGGATGTCGTAGGGCCGGGCGCAGTGAGAAACGGTGTCAAATGAAGTATGATGCTTCGCGCGTGTGGGACACCTGGTGGCGACAGTGCGCGGTATGACGCGCTTGTTCATATGGCTTTCGAAATCTCCTCAATTTGTAATTCAGTTCCTCGAGTTCGGTACTGACACTACCCGCTAGCGCATCGTTCACGGAGACCCCGACGCGCCCCAGCAGCCACGTTTAGGGGCGGTGTACTTGAACCTCGCGGAGTACGCGGAAGCGGGTAAAGTTTCTCGAAGATACCTCCTCCGCCAGAGCAAGACGAACGCAACACTCAAAGTACGTCGCGCTCAATTGATTGTGGCTCATGATCATGCTAACTTTGCAATTGTGGAATTAGCTTTCAATTGAGCTTCAGCATATAGGCGGCGAGAAGCACTACAAGCCTCCACCACTTCGGAAGGGAGAGATCCTCGCTTCCGTCTCCGGGATTCTGTCCAACAACGGGCTGTTCAATACGCGTTTCGCGCGCGAGCTTGACCTCTACGTTGGCGCGGACACGCTGGAGGACGAAACCGCGTTCCCATATGCGGACAAGGAGGGACACGTGAAGGCGGATCGACTGGCGACTTCGTACGGCGTGCAGGCGACGGAGGACCTCATCGAGGCGCTCTTCAACCCCGTCGCGAGCGAGACGGCCGAGCAAACGCCGTTCACGTACTACGCGCCTCCGACGTCGCCCTCTGAGCGCGGGAAGACGCGGTCCCCGGAGTCTTTCGACGTGGTCGATGTGGCGAACGACTCCTTAGATCCGAACAGCGGCGAGAGACGGTCCGTGGACAGCAGCGTCGGCAGCGGGAGCTTCGTCGGAAGCGCGTCTGAGACATCCAGCTTCGACCCGGGCATGGCGGCCGACGCGGCGACGATGAACTCTAATCGGCATTGGTGGCAGAAGATGCGGAGTCGGCCGACCACGCCCGCATCTACCAAGACGAGCTTCCGGCCGACCACGCCTGCGCCGCCCGTCCCTGTGCGGAGTGGATGACTCCTGACGCCTGATCCTTGATCGCTGCTTCGTTCGAGCATCGCACACGCCACTGGGACTCTGAACCGATACCTACCCACATCGCTGGACCCTGACTCTGACTCCCGGATTTTCCTTGTTATCGAGGCCCCACATCGCCTCTGTCACGACCGTCACGACTCTTCCATCCACGTCCTGCTCGTCTTCTCTCTTGCCTCAGCTCTTGGCCCAGCGTCTTCCGTCATACAACACGTCGTAGATGCATGCTTTCTCCCCACATCCTGCGCTCCCATCATCCACCCCCATATGGTACGGTAATTTATGTGCTCATTATCATCAGCGACGCGGGCAGGCACGTTAGCAATTAGCCCTCCCGCCATCACCTCTGTCATCGTCATCTATATCCCTTTTCCCCGGTCTCCTTCGCCGTCATCTTCGCCACTAATGGTCGCATGAAGCTTTCGTTCTTCGCATCTGGACCCTTCAGATATATATCATTGCACCCGCACCCACTCTCTTTATGTTCCGGCTGCCCATCCGCCGGCCCAAGTACTGTACGCCCTCGTCCGCCCGCCGTATTGGATAATCTCGTTAGTGTCACTACTTCCCCATTCTTCATGATGTCTGCCGCTGTCGGCATCGTCACTCGACGTAATCTGCGATCGCCACAACATCGTGTTACATACGCTACATAGAATACATACATAGACCTGCATCTGCACCGCCTGCACTTGTGTCTGGTAATATTAATGGACTCATGGACTCTCGCAGATCCTGCAACGCGGAGACAGACGGGCTCGCGTCTGCGACGTATGCCGACCTAGCAGGGACAGGCGGATGGTTCGACCTTCGCTGCGCTAGTTCGCCGTGGTGTTCGGACACGGAAGGAGGTTACCCTGGTGAGCCTCGAGCTTGAGGCTCGCCGCCGCCACACGCGCGAAGATACCCCGTCCTCGCGTGCCTGCCGTGGCGTTCCCGTTCCCGTTCTTCAGGCCTGACAGTGACCTTTCAGCATCTCGGGCATTCCGTGCCCTACGCTTCTCGCAGTCCACTCTAATCTTCTCCTTCTCCTTCTCGATGGCGTTCTACAGACCCCCCCCCCCCTTTAGATTAGTTCTGACGCCCTCCTTGCAGCGCCAAAGCGGTACTCACCAGCAGCCTCTTCCCGACCTTGTCCTTGTCCTTGTCGTCGCCGCGCAGCTCCAGCCACCCAACCGCGATGTTGCGGGCCTGCAGCTCCGGGTCGTCTAGGATCGCGTGCGCGTCCGCGCTCCTCGCCGCACGCTCCGCCGCTCCCCGCCGCAGCACGACGTACACGAGGGTCACCCGCACCTCCCTCTCCCTCTCCCCCTCCCCGCAGCCGGGGAACGCGCGAGCGGCGGCGCGGAGGCACGCGCGGTCGCGCGCGATGTCGTCGTCGCGGCGCGGCCAGACGTCGCAGATGTGCGCGTGGAGGTCCGGGGTGTCCGCGAGGGCGGCCATGCGGAGAAGCGTCGCGCGCATCTCGCCCTCGCTCATGACCAGCGCGTGGAACGCGGTCGGGGGCTCGGAAGAGGCGGAGCACGGGGGAGGGGGGACGAAGAGCACGGTGTTGTCGGCGATGGGGTCTGGGCCCAATGACAGTGTGAGTGGGGCGTCCAGCCCCGTGCCTGAGCCTGAAAACAAAGGGAGCGGCAGGGAAGCGGCGTGGAGAGAGAGGGAGGGCCCGAGATGGAAGCCGGAAGGGGATGAATTGGTGGTGAACTCGGGGCCGACGAGGTGGCAGGTGTGTGCCGTGCGCGCGCTGAGGAGGTCGAGCGCGAGCGGTAGGTACAGGGGCGCGGAGATCGCGTGCGAGGCGGCCCATGTCTCGGCGATGCGGCGCCGGGCTGCCCGCGGGCACGCACGGAGCGCGGCGCAGAGCGTGTGGCAGAGGAAGAGGGTCGGGACGCTGTAGTGGAAGTTCAGGTAGTGGCCGGGGTCCGGGGCCCAGGCGTTGGTGGGGAAGAAGATGCGGTCGAGGTGGGAGGACTCGTATGCATTGGGAGGGGTCCCGCTGTAGTAGACCATGTGCAGGACGCCCTCCATGTCGGACAAGAGGGCGGGGAGGTGGAGGTAGGTGGCGAAGTCGGCTCGGGGTCCGTCTTGCGACTTGATGCGTCCGGCTTCGCGCATGCACATCCGAGGACACGGGCCGAGGAGGTCGAAGAGCTCGACTGGGGTGTATACGGCAGCGCCGGGTGGAGAGTCTGCCCACGGTGCTTGCCGCAACGCCTCCTTGGTGCGCCTGGAAAAAGTCGTGTCAGCGACTCAGAATCTGAGGCGGCGATGGTCGGCAGCACTTAGCACTTACTGCAATGCGAGCAGTTCCTCCCTCTCCCACAATCCCATGACCCATGACCGCACCAACCTCTTTCGCCCACTACTTCCAGCGCGACAGATCCGGCGGGGTCGCTTGAACGATGAAGCCCCCCAGGATGTGGTGGGTGAAGGAACCTGGGGGGGAGCGGAGGTCGTCGTTTGAGTCGACAAGGAATAGGATACGATGCGGGAAATAAGGAAAACCTCGAAGATCGGTAACTATATGCACGCCGCGGTCGTCGAAAAGCAGGCAATAATCGCTCCTCTCGCAGAACATGACGGGCATGTGGGAGCCAGGATTGCACCGAGGGGGTAGTAGAGGAACAGCGTCTTCCCTGCAAAGCTCCTTGTCAATGACGGGCCAACCAGATGACGGGCCAACCAGAAGAAGTGTTGGTTACGCACCGATCCCAGGCTGACCGGTGAGGACTCGTGGCTGTCTGTATGTGTTGAAAGATTCGGGTGGACTCGTTACGCACCATGACGACCGGCTGATACGCCAGCGCTGAAAGTTAGTTCGTCGATCAAGACGTTGATGCCACCTTCGTTCCTGACGAAAGGCTTGCGTTCCTTCCAGATGGCGTTGTAGGCGGCGTCCATGATGCTTTCGACGTAGGCAGGGCCGGGAAGAGGGATTGGCTCATTCTGATGGACCTTGAGCATGCCAATGTAAATACTCGGAAGCATGATTAGGAGTCGTGAGATGGAGGGAAGCGGGGCTCACCGTCGTTGTATGCTACTACCGGCTGGAACCCCTGACCCTCTGGCAGAGAGTTCCGAGACAATGCTCGGGATGACATCAGTAATAGTTCACATCCTATCCTTCCGCCCGCGTCCTCGTCAGCCTCAAGAGGGACCTCGTAGAGATGGATCGCGGAGGCCTCTCCACAGTGACAGGCAGCTCTCCATTCTCAGTTGGCATACCTGATAAGTGAATTGCCGCTTTGATATTACTGCACACACAGTGCAGCAATAACAACAGCAAGTTCGAAAGTTGCTGAGGTGAAGGGGACGTAGTCGGCAGGACGGTAACTTGGTTAAGTTGCTCGCGGCGTCTACTTGCCAAACCAAGACCCGGACAGCCTCGGACGTGGATCCCGGTCTTCCCCGTCCGCGAGATGGCTGGTCGGTGGACGTTGCCCAGACGCGCCTTACTTACAAATCACAACGGGCCGGCGAGGAATCACTATGTAATGTTACCTGAGCTATTTTTCGTAGCGTAGTCGGTTCAATCAAATCAGTTCTCAGTTCTCGGAAAGGTTGTCGTGATGCTTCTCTTCCGACCCATCGCACAAGCCAAGGGCCGTTCGTAGGACAACGTGGTCATGGGTCTTGGACATATTGCCACATACAGCGAACTGTATGCAACTATTACGTCCAATGCTACACTCACGAGGCCGTCTGCAACCTCATGTATGACCCACGCTGCTGTCTCGCAGCGGCCCGTCGGAAAGCAGAGCATATATCCAGCTTGCTGAAGATGCTTCGGAAGAGCAGAAACGATGCCCGTCTCTTTGGCATTGATACTGGCTGTTGCGAGTACCACGATTTTCAGAGTCGCCTCTGCACGCATCACCGATGTGGTTCTCTTCGGTGACTCGTACACAGGTGCGTACTGGGCCGTCACCGCTCTACTCCAATGCTGAGCAAATTGCAGATCAGTCTCGCGCTCATAGCATCTCGAACGGAACATATCCTGGAAAGGATTATCAGGAGGTCTATCCCCCCGTCAGCACATTTCCTTCCCATTTCCCTACGGGCAGCCGATCGACCCTGACTGACCTTCATCCCAGGCGGACACGGCGGCTGACGGCGGCTTCCAGTGGCCCTTCTACCTCGGCATCTACGGCAACTACACCATCTGGAACTACGCCGTAGGCGGTGCTGTCTGCTCGAACGCGCTCACGCCCCTCCTCGGCGTCCCGGACGTCACCTCGGGTCAGCGCGCCTGGTTCGTCCAGGACCACGTCGCGCACAATGGCACGCGCTCACAGCGCCTCCTCCTCGACCCCGCGTCCTTCGTCGTGGTCCTCTTCATCGGCACCAATGACATCGGCATCGGCAACTTCGTCACGAACGACCAGCGCAAGGGCGTCTCCCTCCCGGACGTCGCGGACTGCCAGCTCGACGCGCTCCGCGCGCTGCACGCCCTCGGCGCGCGCAACTTCGTCGTGAACTCGCTCATCCCGCTCCAGCTTACGGCGCTCTACGGCGGCTCGTCCGCCCCCGTCATCTACTACCCGTCCCCGCCGCACAACGGGACCGCGTGGCACCGCGAGATGACGAACCTTGTGCACAGCCTGAACCGCATCGTGCGCGACGGGGTGCGCGCGCTGGACGCGGAGTGGCGCGCGGCCGGGGCGGGGAGCGTGCAGTGGTTCGACACGTATGGGTTCTTCGAGGAGATGTATCATAACCCGGCACAGTTCTTCAATGGGAGCATACCGGCGAACGTCACAGGGCACTGTCATCAGTGCCCTGACCCGGATGACTGGAGGCAGTGTGGCATGTAAGTACTTGCCCCGCATGCGTTCCAGTTTGTAGGTTGTCGCTCGCTGACGAAGCTGCTGTTCGTAGTGGAGACTGTATGCTGGAGGAACGGGATTCGTATATGTGGTGGGACGAGCTGCATCCGAGCGAACAGACAGGACGAAATCTCGCTGCAGAGATGCACAGGAAGATCGAAGGGAAGTCGGCCTACTGAATTCAATGTGCTCGTTATACGAGAAGCCTACTTTGACATTCAAGCAAGTTTTTGACGCACAGGAATCCGTTCAGATAGATTGTTGTTGTAAGCTCCGTAAGTATTCTTTGGGCATGCTATTACCGTGAGTTGCGAGCAAGCCGTAGATAGAGCTGATTAACCTCAATGCCACAGCCACCATTGCGTGCCTCTACCAATATTCCGGGCAATCGGATTCTTCTAAAGTGATGCTTCTGATAGATACCTTTACTTTGGCAGTTAAGTGGTTGACCTCGTTGGGCCACTACGAGATGGCTGTACATGCTTGTATCGCCTTACCCCCTTTGCGACGTCTGGGGACGATACTAAAGTGAACAGCATTCCGGACGCTGAATGCAACTCACCGTTCACCAACAGCTCAGAGACATTCAAAGGAAGTACGCTCCCTCCGGCGAGGGTAACTCCTACGACGACTATTCATCATCTAATGAAAACTCGCCACCAGATACTACATCAATGAAACCTCTCGAACCCATTTGGGCCCATGGCAAGCTCTCGTCGAAGATTCGAGAGGCTTGCAGGGTCGCGCGAGAGAACGGGTATCGCTACCTCTGGATCGACTCGTGCTGCATCGACAAGACGAGCAGTTCCGAGCTCTCGGAGTCCATCAATTCCATGTGCCAATGGTATGCCCTTGCTACGCATTCCTCCAAGACGTGTCTGCCGAAGAAGATCGTAGAGTGGAGGGCTCGCGTTTCTGATGCAGCCGGTGGTTTGCCCAAGGGTGGACGCTCCAAGAACTCATCGCACCCCGCGGAGTTGTGTTCTTTGCGAAGGATTGGACGGAGATTGGCCCGAAAGTCAGACTCGGCGACCTGATCGCGGAGGTCACCAGCATTGACTACGACGCCCTCTTGCACATCGAACCACTGGATGCTTTCAGCGTCGCCCAGCGTTTCTCATGGACTGCGGACCGAGTTACTACTAGGATAGAAGACAGAGCGTATTCGCTGCTCGGAATACTCAACATCAACATGCCGACGCTGTATGGGGAGGGCGAGTGCGCCTTCCGACGGCTACAGGAGGAGATCATGCGACGCATCCCAGACCAGAGCCTCTTCGCATGGACAGAATGGAGGTTGCTACCCTCTACAGCTATGTCATCCGAACTCCAATGTCTGTATGACCCTTACGGCCCCAACGTAGTCGATGACCACAGAACAGCGACTTATGTTTGGCTACGTTGATTCCAAGTTCTCCCTCCTTGCCCCGTCCCTCGATGTCTTCAAGAACTGCGAGCCCATCAAAACTCTCTCTCACGATGAAGTCCTCCGGCGTCTTCAACTCACCGTCGATGATCTCCCTGCCAGACACCACGGCTTTACCCCATACTGTATCCGCCTCCAGCTCCCCGTCATACACCTTGAGTCCTCCACATATTTACTTCCAGAAACTCTTTCAAATTGCTCCCCCGGGCCATCGAGCTCGTCAATGCAGCGTATGCTATTCTCACAGTGGTACTTGGTCACCCTTGGATGTGAACGCCAGCATTTTCCAAGATGTCTCCTTGGGCGAGTCTGCTACGTACAATCATCGGGGCCAAGCGTCGACCTTTTGCATTCCGCATTCCTTCGTCATGCCTACGGGGGTTCTGATCTCCTTCCTGTGTCTCCAAAAACCATCGCGCACCTCCAAGTTGACGCACAGATGCACATCTCGCCGAAGATGCTGTACATCCCGTAGCCTCCCGGCAGGGACGAAGGAGCAGGTGCACGTGGCACATAAAACAATCAACTTGCTTTTGTCGAAGAAAGACCGGGACGCTCTGTTGGGCCAGGCGTACACGGCCTCTCTAACCACCCATTCGGTCATGCTTGCCCATGAGACGCACACCATTGCCATACACTACCGGCACACTTTCGGCTCAGACATCGGTATAGGCTTCTTCGACTCCGAAGATGAGGGAGATCAAATGTTGTAAATCGAGGCCAGTGTGGTGACATCAAAAGGAGATAAACGGGTTTCTCCTGGCCGTCGGAGGTACTTCGCTATTTTGGCGGGACCGGACCCATTGGAATGAATCTCTGAAAATCCAGAATGTGGAGCTCATAGGACATAAGTTTACGTTATCCCTTGGCCTGACTTTTTACAGAACCAACAACTACATTCTTTCTATCGCGCTCAAGGAATCCGACCTATGGTTAAGGCGGCGGTTGCGGCTGTTGCGCCGTCCTTCAAGTTGAGCCGGAGTACCTCATCCTGTGTCGTGACCTCTGCCCGCCGCAGCCCGGGGTTGTTAGAGGTCGGAGAAGCCGGAGAAAGCCTGAATAGGGGGTGGAACAAGGAAGTGGAAGAGGCTGGAGACGGTGACCACCCCATATTGATACTTTTGTCCAAACGTCGCTGACAGTCATGGCCACTTTCTCGGCGACATGTCATTTTCCCGATACGTCACTTTGTATATGCGCTCGAACTGCCTCGATGACCCGGAGCTCTTTCCACGCAATGGCTCAGATGTATACCAGGACGATTTCGAAGTCCCCACTTGGTTGCTAGAACCGCTCAATATGTATCAACGTATGCACGTTTACCTCTTGATCCACTGTTTGCGTCGACCGCATATTTGCGGACGATTTTGAATCTTGTCGGGCCTCATCCGAAGACCATACCCCCGTCAGAACGCGTAAACAAACCCGCGACATGTTGAATGGGCACACACTATGCGCATGTCGTCGCCCCAGTCGATGGCGTGAACCCAGCGATGGATCAAACCATGACGAAGGGGGCAAATAGCTTAACTATGATTCATATGTCAAAATCATATCCGACAACACTTGCACAACGCGAAGGAACGGACTCAACAATTCGTAAAAACCCTCCCCGCCGCGCGTCGTGCTTCGCACCCCAGCTCCCTGCCTCGCTTGACGCGACGCGATCAGTGGCATTGGCACTCTCTTGTTGTCTAAAGGCACTGCAACACTGCAACGTCCGGCATTGGCGCGGCTGAAGGTTTTGGTTCTTCTGCCTCCAGGTCGCACCGCGACGGGGGGGGGGGGGGGAATAGCTCCGCAATAAATTGCTAGAAGTAGCGCTCGACTCCCAGAAGTGACATGGACGGCTTCGACGTGCGCGTTCAGGGTGAGGAGGAGGCTGACCCCACCGTGAAAAGGCTGAGAGTCTGGCTGCCGATCGTCAGCTGCCGCTGTCCGCCCGTATGCAGCCACAAAGCCAGATGGCAGAGCTGGACGACGAGCTGGCTATCGCGCTGGACGTCTTTGCAAGGGAGGATGAAATCGTAATAGTTGTCGGAACGCTGTCTCGCATGCTGAAGGCGCGCCATCAAGAACCAGGCGCGGCGGCCGTACGGCATCTGCACATAACACGTGCGGCCCACAACAGACTGCGACAGCCCAAAGCAGGAGATATCTAGAGCTGGACACAGAGTCCCGATGACGATGATGCGAACAGGCTTCTTTCAGGCTCTCTCAGCCGAAGCGGATCCAATGTGGTGATGGGAAGGATAACGCGCCCCCTCGCAGTGAACGGAGACGGCGCTACAGGGAGCGGCGGGTGGGGCGATTGAATCGGTGCGAGGCAGACCACTAGGCCTATATGAAGCTCGGAGATCATTGAGGTCTCGATACATCTGTGCGCCATTTGAGTCCCAGACGTGAATGTATGGTTGCCTCGCGGAGGCCTGTAAAACGGCCAAGTTGGCCAGTGCTAGTACGGAGTAGACGTATCGTTTCCTGCGAATGAGCGACACATGAATGGAATGTCCGAGAATCGCATGCAACGGAGCTCACCTTGTCATATTGTAGAGAGGAAGATGTGCCAAGTGGGGGTTCGAGTGACGAGTCAATGGAGACGTACTTGTACGTGTTCAATGTTCACAGTTCATGGCTTTCGTAGCGACGGCCTCTAGTGGGCGTTGCTATGCACGGTGCAGGCACGGTTCATCCGGATCCCTAGGATACCATTAGACCTTATAAACGCAGCCGCACTTACATTCCGTCAATCCCGAGGGAAGTATACTCGTTCTGTCCTTTGCGTACTCGCTGTCCATCTAGTTTTGAAAGCAGGTTGTTGGACGCCCACTTTCTCGGGGAGCAGACGGTGGACTTGTGTCTTGAGCGCCGCTGCGAATATGTCAACGCCACTAAATCTCACTAAATGCAAGGCAAGAGGAAAATGTTGCTGCTGAACGCATTCATAATTCGTGGTTAGGGTGGCGGAGGAGGGTAGCGGGCATCGCGACGCACCCCATGCCGCACAGTCCATCTAACAAGCACAAGCTCGTCCTGCCACCCCAGACATCGAGAAAACATTCGAGGGCCGCGGTATGCTTCCAGGGCTGGGTGCCGACTGATGAGGTACACGGGAGTTGGGGCCGAGGAATCTGGCGGCGCCACCTGCCCTAGACGACCGACAGAAGAACTCAGACTTAAACCGTCTCCGCATTTCAACTTCCCCGTATTCCACGTATGAGAAGCGTCCAGCGCCACGTTTGTGTCCGACTGCAACCTCCAGCGAGGATGAGAAATACAAGTAACGCGGATTAGCAGGTGGAAGTCACGTAAGCACAACGCGTCGGCCAACACGAGCCTATTGAGGATGATCGCGGCTAAAAACATTCAGATGTTTCCCCATTCTTGTAACATGAGCTTGTCAATGGATGGATGGTCTGTCCACAACGCTGGACGCCGGGCACGCTGTGAACAAGAAAGGCTACACCTCGTCAGAGAATACGGACAGCGGAGACTAACTCATGAGGATGCTTTCCCAGCCCACCTTTGGCTAGGTGGGTAGACGCCACCAAGGGAGAAGTAGCGAGGTCGCGGGATATGCCTTCAAACGGCGAATAAAAGGCGCATATAGTGAGCTACAGGAGGCGTACCTCAACAAGCGAGATGACGGCCCTTCGTGGAGGTCTGACTTCGAAGGAGGTTCATCCGAATTAAGCAGACACCGAAGTGCTCGGCGACTGTGCCCTACAGTATACATGGGGTCTAGGGACAAGCTTTACGCCGTCGAGTCTAGATTCAGCAGTGTGGTGCTGCCTTGAGGTCACACATATATGCGGTCAACTCGTGCGTCTCGACCATGAAAGTAGAGCTTGTGCGCACCGTTAGATTCTCCAAACTCAGACAGCGCGAGAAGTCGACGGCCTCCGCTTTCGCGACTTCTGCTGCTTTTCGAGGAGCTCCTTCTGTCGCTGCTCTTCTCGGAGTACCTTCTCCCGCTTGTCCCGCACCATCGTCCGTAAGCGCATCCCCTCCCATCCCAGCAGATCTGGCTTCGTCTTGAGCAGATAGTTGTCGAGCCCTCCGTACTGCAGCGGGTGGACACGTGTTAGCATGTCTCGGCAAAGACCAACGTCCAGTGGCAGAGGGCACTCGCCTTGTTGATGGTCTTCAGTGCGCGAGTCGAGACTTTGATGCGAAGGCGCTGCCCAAGAGTGTCCGAGAGGAGGCGGTGATTGTGGACGTTGGGGAGCCACGAACGGCGTGTTTTCTGCTTGGAGTTGGGTACGCTGTTGCCGAACTGCTTCGTCTTGCCATGGAACAGGCCGAGTTGTGCGCGCTTGAATGGCACGCTGACCATGTCGAAGAGAGGTATTGAAGGAAACATTACGACGCAGGGGAGGAGAAGACACCAGAAGGAGACCGAGTGGACGATGATGTCTGGTGAGCGGGGACTGCCAGTGCCAACTGGACAAGCGGTTTTTCCATTATTACTTATGCCCTGTTTCCTTTAGGTTATTGGTCAAAAATCAGTTATCTGATTAGATTTGCTGGAGTGCCTGGCGACGCGAAAAAGCGATTCGCGATGTGGCCAGCTGACTCGACGAACTCGCGCCCTCGCGAACCCGTCGCGCTGCAAAAGTGGCTGGCTGTGATTCGGCCGAAGTTTTCGCCTGGTTCTCGCCGCCAACGACGTGTACTTAAACCACGACGACGACGAAACTCCTCTTCTCAACCGCTATCTGCCTTTCGGGCCTCGCACTGTCTAGCCCCCCGAGCCGAACCGGCGCATCACCTACTGTGGCGTTGCCATAGGTTGCGATACTCACCCGTCTCCCCAGCCTATCCGCGCGTTGCCCTTATACCGCTATATTTTCACCGGAATCGGACGTCCGTGATGATGCTCTCGCGTTCCGTCTTACGTTCTTCGCATGCCAGGCGGTTTAAATACGCCACACCCAACACCCTCTATCGTGCATTCGCCACCACCCTCAGGATGCGTGAGTGCCCTCTGCCCTGTTCATCTTTGGTTGCTCACTGTTGCCTTGTTTTTGCCCCCGTATCGCTCGGCTCCCATATCGCTCTTGTCCCCATGTCGCTCCGCACTCACCGTGGTCGTTCTGCTGCTCGATGGCGCCTTACATTTCCAACTGGACTGGCGTCGTTACCTTGGATGCGTTTGGTGGCATGGCCTGCGTCTTTCGCCTGCGTATTTTCAATGCTGCGCCCGAACATGGTGACGAACGGTCGATTGGTGGGTCTCCTTTGCAGAGAACAAAATCGTCGTTCAGAACCCAGTCGTCGAGCTCGATGGAGACGAGATGACGAGGATCATTTGGAAGAAGATCAGGGAGGAGGTGCGTGCCACACCATTTTCTCCTTCGTCCCGTCCCATTTCCTGCCCTTCCAATCCCCTTTTCCTACCCACGTCGCGAGTCCCAACGGGCTCCATTCATCCTTTGGCGAACGGCATATTGTCCGTCGCGCAACCTCGAGGCGCACGCCTCGCACAACGCGGAGCTTCTATGCGATGATCGCCGTGTATGCGCGAGCCCCGGCATTGTGTTCGGTGCGCACTCGTTTGGGCAGCGTTTCCGCGAGCTTCACACGGCGACGACGCCGTCGTCTTCTCGAAGTTCCCCCTCTACGGGAAAAACATCGATCTCTGTCATCACCTAGGAACGGATTTATCAGCCTCCTCCTCGGACGCGTGCACGGTCCACGGAAGATGGAGAGATTTGCTTCTGTCCTCTTCCGAAAACCGTTCCTGCTCGCCTCAGCAGTGTTTTGACTCCGTGTGCTGACTTGCTGCGCGTAACACAGCTGATTCTGCCGTACCTCCAATTGGACATCAAGTACTACGACCTCGGTCTCGAGCACCGTGATGCGGTACGCACCTTCTTATCGTTCATTTTCGGACCCTTTTTTCATCGTGCTGCGTTGCGTAGACGGACGACCAGGTGACCATCGCCGCAGCAGAGGCGATCCTGAAGCACAAGGTCGGCATCAAGTGCGCGACAATCACGCCGGACGAGGCCCGTGTGGTCGAGTTCAAGCTGAAGGAGATGTGGAAGAGTCCCAACGGGACAATTCGTAATATCCTCGGTGGCACAGTCTTCCGCGAGCCGATCGTCCTCGAGCGGATCCCGCGGCCCGTCCCCGGGTGGAAGAACCCGATCATCATCGGGAGGCACGCGTTTGGTGACCAGGTGCGTATCCGCGTCACATGTTCGCGGTTCGGGATTTGTGAGGGAGACGTTTGGGAGACGTCGAGACAACCCGTGAGAGCAGGCGGGTCGGTTTCGTCGGCCTCTCGCACGTGGAGTGCTTGAAACGGCCGTTGTGTCCGCTCGGTGTTGTGCGACCGACGACATCGACATCTGTCGTCAACTGGAATTTCCCCTCGCGGATGCAGCGTTGAGCCGTTATTCCGTGCACGGAACGGGTTTATCTTGGCGCGACGCAGCAGGATGCGGCTTCGATAACACCGACAACTCTTTCGGCCGTCTGCTTACGCTTGATACTCATGCCTTCGCGTCCGAGACGCGGGTCCGTCAGCTAGAACAAAGCTACCGCCGCATATCGAAGGTCCGTGGGCCAAGGTTCGTTTATGGTCGGCCGCGTTGCGTGGCAGACGTAGATCAACGTGGAGGCCCCCTCTAGGCGTCGTCTACGTGAGGGTACGCGGCACGATCATTCGGGATTCTACAGCAGCCAGTGTCCGACGGACACATCTCGGACGGTGGCAGCTGGGGACCCCTCTTTTTCACGCATTCACCAAACCCCGTTTCTGTCCGTTTAGCGTCGCACGACATCCTAGTGGAGCATTTACCACTGAGTGCCCTCTGCCACCTTGCCTCCGCTCCCTAGACTCCTTGATGTCTATCGGTTTGGCAACAGTACGAAATGTGTACTGACTGGCGGCTACCCTGGACAGTACCGCGCAACAGACTTCCTCGCGCCCGGAGCAGGGAAGTTGGAGCTTGTCTTTACGCCAGCGGACGGTGGCAAGCCCACAGCTATTAACGTGTACGACTTCAAGAGTGCTGGTGTCGCTCTTGCGATGTACAACACGGACGAGGTCAGTTGCGCAGCTCTTGTGGTGTTTCGGACGGACGTACTGACGACAGGAACGTAGTCGATTCGCGGTTTCGCCCATGCATCGTTCAAGATGGCGCTTCAGAAGAAGCTGCCGTTGGTGAGCGTTTTCGCTGTCTCTTCGTCGAGTAGGGATTGAACCACGTGTGCAGTTCATGTCGACCAAGAACACGATCCTCAAGAAGTATGACGGTCGTTTCAAGGACATCTTCCAGGCGATCTACGACAGGTACGCGGACTCTGTTCACTCTCGATGCGATCAAATATCGACCCTTCCCCAGTGAATACAAGGCGGCGTTCGACGCAGCGGGCATCTATTACGAGCACCGTCTGATTGATGACATGGTCGCGCAGGCGATCAAGTCGTCTGGTGGTTTCGTGTGGGCAACGAAGAACTACGACGGCGACGTGCAGTCGGACATCCTCGCTCAGGGCTTCGGATCGCTTGGCATGATGACGTCCGAGCTCCTGACGCCTGAGGGCGATATCATCGAGAGCGAGGCGGCGCACGGGACGGTGACGCGACACTACCGCGAGTGGCAGAAGGGCCACGAGACGTCGACAAACCCTGTGGCGTCGATCTTCGCGTGGACGCGCGGTCTGCTCCACCGAGCGAAGCTCGACGGAAACGATGCGCTGAAGGCGTTCTGCGAGGACCTGGAGGCGGCGTGCGTGGAGGTGATCGACGTGGACGGTGTGATGACGAAGGACCTGGCGCTGGCGATCCACGGGAAGGACATGAAGAGGGAGCACTGGGTGATCACGGACGTGTACATGGACAAGGTCAACGTGAGTGGACTTCTTTGACGCATGAGATCGCTTCAGATTGGGTTCGCTGATGCACGTTGGACTGCAGGAGAAGCTCAAGCAGAAGTTGGAGGCGCGTGCGAAGCTCTAGGGCGATAGGCGTGTAATATTAGCGGATTTTTTTCCAAATATGCTTGGATACTGGTTATTCTATGTGTAATCTAAGTGCCCGCCGGCCATGTATGGCATAGTGGGATGGTCTGACAGTGGTGCCACGGGCGTGCGGACTCCAAGCATTTTGTGCCGCTGGGCGCGATGAAAGACAGTCGCACTGCCACCTGGAGGCGGGGGATCGGAGGAGCTTGGGAGCGTGGGAGGGCCAAGTGGGCGGGTTCCCGATATGGGGACGCGGCGGCCTGGTTTGGAAGGAGCGTGGGAGGATCCGCCGCGAGGGAGTGGACATTGATGTGCAGCGAGACAGGCCGCGCAGAGGGCTCGTTCGGTTCGACTGCCATGTCTCGCACGCCCCGCTATCGCTCTATCCCCACTCGACGTCCTTGACTGTCCCCACAACCTCTTGCCGCGCCATCCTCGAGCTCCTCTCCACCTACGCCCTCCCCCAGTCTCTCCCCATGCCGCCCTCTAGCCGACCCCGCCAGGACGGCGCCGAGAGTAAAGAGCGCACGGCCAAGTCCCAGGAGCAGGAACTCAAGCGCGCAAGAGGTGCGATATCTTGCGCAGAATGCCGCCGTCTCAAGCTCAAGTGCGACAAGACCGTCCCCTGTTCGTCCTGCAAACGACGAGGATGTGCCTCCATCTGCCCCAATGGCTCCCTCACCACCGGCCAGGGCACCAGGTGCGTTCCCAACCTCTCCCCCGTACCGCCCCCTTTCCCTTCCCATCGTCTCCACCCTCCTCCTCGAATGCCCTGCGACCGCTGCGCATGCTGCGAGGCCAAGTTCAGTCAGTAATATGTCCGCCCTCCCCCCGACAGGTTCATCCTCGCGGACACGGACCGTCTGCACCGAAAAATCGCGGAGATGAGCGACCGAATCCGTCAGCTCGAAGACGGCCTCGCCATCCTCCAGTCGAGCGTGACGCGCGAACCCCATCCCCTCCTCGCCGGCGACCTCCTTAAGGTCAAGTCCGGTCTCGAGCTCCACTCTGCCTCCGAACTTGGCGCGAGCGAGCTCCAGCGGGAACGCTCTGGCGGCGACGGCCCCAGAGCAGAAGAGGAGGAGGATTCGGCATACATCGACGCGTTTGGGACACTGGCTGTCCGCGACGATGGTGCCGCGACGTTTTATGGACGATCAGCTGGCACTGAGGTGGGTTGGCTCCGCCCAGGCTTCGTGATTTTCCTTGCTGAAGTGTTGTCCATTCCTCTCGTTATTCCTCCGTATCCACAGAGTCTATTGCTAGTGAGTGTCTCATCTCCCTGTCGCCTTCCGATATCTCTTGCACTCGGACCTGAGAAGACCCCGCGCTTGATAACTACACGAGGTATATGCGCCCCTTCTGAATTTTTAAAATGGGGAATGTGGTACTGTCTTCGTTTTTCCTGTATCTCGTGACTTAGCGCGCTCCCTCCAAGTCAATTGCTTGAAGATGCTTCACGACGGCAAAAGCCTAACAACATTCTAATGCCATTGAGCGTGCCTGTGGGGTTTTGCGAAGAGCGCACGGTCTGGAGACATTTTCTCGCTCCTACACGTTACTTGGTTTACCAACCTTTCCTACACACGTCTCAAGGCTTTTCCCGTCGTGAATGCGATCCTTTATGATCCATTGAGGGGACATTTGAATGGTTTTGATTTTTGTGTATTCCTCTGCGACTGGCGTGTCTGCACGTCAAACATGCTTGCTGTTATTACGAGACATCGATGGCCCCACAGACACCCACTGAGGCTATTCCGGTGCTGGTGGCTTCGGCAGCCAAGTGCAATTCGAATGTGCTGACTCAATTGCTGTGCTACAGGACGACAAACCACAGCTTTCCATATCAACACTAGCTGGTCCCTCGGGTACTCATTCTGATCTTCCACCAGAAATCAACCAACTCGCATCGACGTTCCCACATGGTCCACCCGAAGTCCCCATATACGACCTCCAGGACCTCATCTCCGGTTACCTCCCACAATGGGAGCGCGCCGCCCAGCTGCGCGACCTATATCTCGAGCAGGCACCATGGTTCTTCGGCGCTGTCACGCAGCGCCAGCTGTCCGAGGAGATTTTCCCGCTGTTCTACGAGCAAGCGCGCCACGAACTCCTCTCCAAGGGCCCGCGGGGGCAGTTTGGCGCCTCGGCGGAGGCGTTCAGCCTGCAGCAGACGGGCGCGGGGCTCCCTCACGCTTCGTCGCATGAGCTCGCGCTCATGTTCGTCGTGTTTTGCTTCGGGGCACTCACGGACCCGGATCTGCCTCCCGCGCCTCACAACGAGGAGGCAGCGCGGTACTATCAGCTGACGCGGGCGGCGCTGAGCTTGGAGCCGGTCATGGACCGCCCGCCGAGCGTGGCGACGGTACAGGTACTGAGCTTGATGGGTATTTACATGGTGCGTATATTTCCGGCCGCCCTGTCCGAGTATCGAATTGATTCTCAGCGTGGGGATCGTGTAGGGTATGGTCGCCGACGATCGCAGCATCGAATGCACTTGGTCCCTGATGGGTCTAGCTTCGAAGCTCGCACAGAGTGTGAGCCAGCCTTCTCTTGTGTCTTTCTTGAAGAGATCCGCGCTGACTCGATGCGGGTCGTCCTTGAATAGACCGGATTGCGTATGTTCTATCTCCGTACGATGTTGGACTAGACTCATCTGTTTGCAGATCGCGATTGCGCACGATTCAAGCTCACTTCGGCGGAGACGCAGAAGCGTCGTGCACTTTTCTGGGAGCTTTTCATTACGGATTGTTGGCAGGTGGGTGCTTTTTGCGTGTACTGTTTCTTGTGGTTAAATTTCGTGGCCGCAACTAGGCGCTTGCTACCGGACGGTTGCCGACATTCGAGCTCCAGTTCGTCGATACGGAGCTCCCTGAGGATCCCAATGAGACGCTGGCAGACGACGGCACTCACCAACCCAGCTGTGCGTGTCTACTGCCTGAATTGTGCGCATAAAGCCAGTCGCTGATAGGCAAACTTCACAGTCCCGGCATGGAAGGCGCGATGGGGCAAGGAATGCGTATCAGCCGTCGTGATGGGCACACTCCCGGCGCAACCACCCAAGTACTCCGTCATCCTCGAGCTCGACCGTCGTATCCGCGACATGGCTCTTCCGAAATATGCGCAACAAGCACCACCACACGACGCTGGCCTCGCACAGACGATGTCGCACTACATGCCGATCAACTATCTTCACCTCAGTTGGTTATCTCCCCCTCCTCTCCTTGCAATTGGTCCTGAACCTATCATCAATAGCTTTGCTTTATGTGCACCGGTGCTATTTTGCCACGGCGCTCAACGACCACCCAGCTGATCCCATGCGCAGCCAATACGCGCCCTCATTTCTGGCTGGGTATCGAAGTGCAACAGCGCTCCTCAACACTATCCGCGAACAGTTCAGCCGGTTCCCTGCACAGATTACGCGGTTCTGGGTTATCTGGACCCACGCGTTCTCTGCATGTGTGAGTCTTCAATTTGCGCGATCAGCTGCCCCTCCGCTGTCATCTGCTGATCGGACATCAGGTCATGCTCGGCTCCGTGGTGACCCGGGGAGGGTCCACCAAGACCGCCCAAGCAGCCATGGGCGAGCTCCGTGCGGGATGTGACCTGTTCGAGCAGGCGGCGAAGCGGGGTGGCCGGGCGACGAAGTTCGTGGTACGCTTCTATACCTCCTTTTCGTCTCCGATGCGTCTCTCATCGTTCTCTGGCCGTCCTACTTCCATGTCTGCGTACAGCCGCCGCTGCGGAAGCTGCAAGAGAAGGCGCAGGCCGCCTACTTCAAGGGCCTTCAGCCGCTGCGGCCAGATATCTTCACGCCACGTTCTGCGGACAACGAGCAGGACGAGCTGTCGATCTTCAGCGGACGGACGGCGCGCACTGTTGCGACCAAGTCGAATCGTCCTCAACGGGTCCCGCCTAGCGCCCCGCTGCCGACAGCGACGTCGGAGATGTCCAGTCCCGCGACGTCGCCCTCCGGGGCATCGGACCCGAACGCGAGGGACTCCCAGTCGCCGGCTGCAGAGGTCTTCCCTGGCCTCGACTCTTCGTACCGAACCGCAGTGCATCCCGGGCTGGTGGCGGAGCTGAGGCAGTTTGAGGGCCAGATCAATCATGCCAGCGCGCACTACCAGCCGCCCCCGGTTCCGCCTCCGGGTCAACAGGAGCAACAGTACGTGTATGCTGACCAGCAGGTGTACCAGCAACAGCACCAGGAGCCACAACAGCAGATGTGGTACCAGAATAACGCCCCTAGCGAGCACCACCAGCACCAGCACCAGCACCAGCACCAGCACCAGCACCAACATCAACATCAACATCAACATCAGCATTACGTTACCTCTCTGCCTACCTCTCACGGTTCGCAAGAGCAGCCTCACCCGTATGGCTACGCGACCCCGCCCGAGCAGCCCACTGTGCAATCGCAAGAACACCACCCGCAGGAGTACGCGTATCAGCAGCAGGAGGTGGTCGGCGTGAACCTCCACAGTGTCCCTATCTACGGCGGCGCGTACTCGCCGCCGCAGGGTGCCGATGCGACACAGTATGATAACAATCCGTACACGCAGCTCGCCAGCACAGTGCCGCCCTCCGCGACTTCGTCGCAGTACTCGGCGTACGCGACCCACTCCGTACCGGACCACAGGTCGGAGCTGTGGGCGGTGAACGTCGGCGTCGCGTCGCCAGAGAGCGAGATGACCTCGACGACGACGTACGCAACTCCGTCTGTGTACGACTCCGGTGCCACGGAGCGGGGCCATCCTGGGCACCACGTTCAGCCGATGTATCACCAGTACCACACGGGAGTTCAGCCTCCTCAGCCGCTCCAGCCCCAGCATACCGGCCAGGCAATTCAGCCCCAACACACGGGTCAGATGGTCCAGCCGCAGCACACAGGCCAGATGATGCAGCCCCAGCACACGGGCCAGGGTATGCAGGTCCAGCAGGCCGGGCACATGCATCATACACAACAAATGCAATACGCGCAGGACCCGCAGTACGGATATGCCCACCAGCAGCAGATGCAGCCCCCGCCTCAGCAGCCTCATCCGCCCTCGGCACCGTACCATGTGCAGCCCGGCGCGCCGTATACGTTAACGGAGACGTGGACGTCGTTCATCCAGCACGAGCTGCCCGGGCCGCCTGGTGGGGGCCCAGTTCGGCGGTGAGTACAGATCGGGGGCATGCAGTTTCTTGGAAGTCGCGTACATAGAGTCGCTCGCGCACTCCTGGCGAGCGCGAACACGCCTGCGCGCCGTGTTGTTACACCATTGATTTTTCTTGGTCTTGTCGTCGCCCTTTCCCTCTCTGCTTGTTTGTGATTCCACGTCTCGCTATGGAATGATCTCGCTATCGTCGTATTTGCTTTGCTTACCGTCTTGCCTCCATCTCCACTCCCCACTCTCCACCTCAGTTAAAACACCATGATGCTATGATTTCTCAACACCATGTCGCTTCCTCGTGTCCATCGAATCGTGTACTACCACTAGCGACTATCTATACCGCTCGCTCCGCAATCTTGTGGCCTTCTTGTCCATCATGCATATACAATATGTTCAATGCTCTGCAAATCTTGTCTATATATACCTTGCGAACGTGTCGCGACGATGTTTATTTCTTGTGCCGCCTCACCTTCAGCTTTGAATCTGGGTCCACCACGGACTTCAGTTGTAGTTGCGACTGCGTAGAAAGTCCATGAGTTTGCTCACCTTCGCGAGCTCAGCGAGGAGCAACGCGCCCGTGTGGCCCACGTCCGCGATGTTGCCGAGTGCTCAGTGAGCCGAATGCGAGCCACACGAAGGCATTGCTTCGAGTTCTCGCCAAAGGACCCGAGGCGGCAAGCAGAGGGAAGAGCTAGAGAGTGGTTGGGTCGACTTCCTCCGCACTGCATAGAGTGGCCGTGTACCCTTGGGTGGATAGAGCATCCCGGGTCTCCGTTGATAAAATCAGGTTGATGGTTTTATGTGGTCCCCTACGAACACTCCTGAGAGTATTCAGCCTTGCATCGCTGCGAAGAAGCTGGGGTATGTATAGCTTTCTCGGGAATATGTGCGATGAGCAGAGGCGCGCGATGGTGGTTGGTGACAGAAGAACGAGATCAGTTGCAGATCCATAGCGCCGTTGTTGGCCGCAAACGTATCCAGAGTACAAGAAGTTGCTGCTAAGTCCTACGGAGTCCGTGTAGCAGATCGGTGTTCGCATCCAAGAATGACCAGGTACCAGGGGAGAATGGGATGTCATTCGCTGAGTCCGCACAACCCGGAAGGAAATATACGGAGGATTCAAAGTGAATGTGAATTACGGGGAGCTGGACGCAGATACCATATGGGTTGAAGTCGTAATGTATGGGAGGGAGGTCATCGGTGGCGAGTTGAAGACGACGAAGGATCTCGTCATGTGAGCGCTTTGATGTCCTCACAGTCGCTGAAGACCTTGGAGTGCGAGGTAGTCAGCGAGCGTCGTTACGAGCGCTTTCTCCCTTCCACGGAATCGGGCGTGTTGGTGGTTGGAGGCGATAGTCTATGCGATTTGTCAGACGGATTGTCGTTGAGATTGGATGCTAGATCCAGCTCTTCACAGTGGAGTCAAGAGGAGGTATATACATGGAGGTTCTTGCTTCGTCCGGTCAAGCGGTTGCGAAAGCCATGAGCCAAGGATATTAATGCAATTGCGTAGGAGAGGATCCGCTGTGGGGAAATATTCCAGAAGAGACTCCATGGACGAGCGAGTTTGCGTGATATCGCAATCATATAAGTAAGTGTCGATCGAGGGCCAGTGAGATCAGGACTGGGAAAGACTCTGCCTGATACGAAATCGGAAGCTATCTGCGACCCGCGCAACATTTGAGCCAGATGGTCCCAACAACAGCTGCAGCAGTCAGTAGGACTACTACCAGCTGGACGTTGACGGCTGACGTCTCGTGTTCGATCTAGACGGAGTGGCTCATGAGACTGAATTTACATAGACCTGAGATATTCACGTACGACTGAAGTAAAGGGCGATAGCACGGGGATCGTGAAGTGCAGAGCACGATGCTGGCCAGAGGCCGGGGATTGAGCCTGTTGTGGTATATATCGGAAGATGATATAAGAACATAGGGCGACGGCGAACGCGGCCACCGTGACGATCATCCACTGCCAGGCATGAGAGTGAGCAGACGAGGAGAAGGGAGAAGGACTTCAAACTTACAACCATTTGTCTGACGTGAGCATAGCTGCGATCGTATTTGGCGGCTATGTCCACGAGTTCATGCTGGGAGGTGGTCGTAAGGTTGTCATGGAAAATGGATTTCGTGCCGAGACCCACCGAACGCCTTTGTTCGTGAGCTGCATACACGTGGTCAAGCTCTTGCTTGTGTGCCATGTGAGCGCTGAGCAGAGCCTCGGCACGAGCAGCGCGCAAGGCCCAATAGTGCTCGATGGCGGAGACTGGGTGAAGGAGGGCGTGCGCCGGGCGGCTGAAGTAGTCATAGATTGCGGCATAGGGTTGCGCGGCGGCCGGCGTAGGCCCTCCTGTAGACGATGTCGATTTGGTCCTGGCGACAGCAGTTGTTGAAGCCAGTCGTATGGTGCTGGCGCGAGAAGCTTTGCTGTCAACATAGCTCATGGCATAGTTCCATGACTTTGTCGATGGGGTCAGTGCCGCACTGGTGCCTTGCAGCTCTGAGACAGGCATCTGCCGAGCGAGAGCCATGGTTCTGCTCTCTATCACAAGTTACGGCAGAATATGCTCAGCATCTTCGTAGTGGGCATGATTTCACGGGAAAAGGAGCCTACCGGTGATTGGACGAGGTTTCTTAAGTTTGCGTTGAGGTGACGTTGGCGTCGAGCGCGCGGGATCGGTCGTATTCAGGTGGCCCCCTGTGGTACTTGAGCTAAAAAGTGACATTTTGAACATACGACAATGTATTGTGCTGGAAAAGAGAGTCGTCCGGCCGGAAACGTCGTGTTGTAGGGGAAAGTTGAAGTGAACGGCGGAGGTCAGTCGAAGCCGAACTTGAAGCAAAGTTGCACGGCCGCAGGCATTTAGGCGCTCAACGAATGTCGTGACGTCACAGGCCATCCGTGACAGTTTGGCTTTGTTTGTCGCCCGTCACGGTTTCCGTTGGTTCCGAATCTCTCGGGTTCCTCCTCTCCTCTGCTCCGTCCCCTCCAGGCTCCACCCACGATCGCTCGAGACCCTCTGCCGTATCCAACACCGCCAGATATATTATACCAAGGACTGTATGTCTGCGTCAAACGTGGATGTCTACATCAAACACCCAGGTCGAGACATGCAGCGTTTGCCTGCCCTCTCGAGCACGACGGACTCTACTGTGACTAGGCACTGCAGCCTCTTCCGTCCTCTCGTGCTAAGCGCGTGCCTCATACTTACCAATCATAAAGCAGAGTGAAAGCTTCCTCGCAGCAGACATAAATGGTCGTAATCGTGTACCGATCGTCGACACCCTTCTTGACCTCGACTGTTACTACTTTCTCGGTCCTCCTGAGCTCGAAGCCAACAGGAACTACCCTATCGTCAAGAGCTTCTCCGCGTCCAACTTCCCCTATGCTCTCCCTCACGACTGGCGCCAAGTCGCAGATGCACACCAATGGCCGAGACGTGAGCTGGGGTACGCTCCCCGTGCAAGTTCCATGTCTTACGAGGTCATAACGAGGGATGAGCGTTGCGCCATTACCCGCTATCGCGATTGTGCGTTGTTGTTGTTTTATATGGCTGGCAAGGGTACTGCTGAGGCTGATCTATTCATTACGTTCACAGCATCCCAATGCGTCCGCCTTATACCAAAGGCCGAGGGCATTTGGTTCACCGCGAACCGCATGCTCACCTATGCTCTGGACGACATGCAGGCAGGCGTTGATGGCCGTACGAATGGTATCCTGTTGCGCGTGGACGTGAAGCGATATTTCGACTCTCACGGCTTTGTCCTGTACCCTGACGACGCCCACGGCTTTGTTGCATGCTTCGTGGGCTATGGGTATCCTGACTTTCCAGATCTGTTCCGCCGGCGACGGGCGACCGTTCACCACGACATCCCTGTAGAGTTTCTGTATGGTCGTTTCGCTTATGCTATCATCAACCTTCTTGTCGATAATACTGTCGACTCCGTCGAAGAATCTACCCTCTACAAGGAAGTGAAGGCGCAGAAGGAGCTCGAAAATGAGCAGAACCATGAGAAACAGATGATTACCCAGACGCAAACGACACTCGGCACCGTTCACGATGACGGCGATCCGAACGATGACGATGGTGCGAAATATTCTCACAGGATGTTTAGTGACTGACGTTGTCGTCTATCACCAGGCATGTCCAGTGAGGATGGGGACTCGGATGGTTCTACGAGAGTCACAGGCGGGGCTCACATGCGTACTTACGTCGTTCTGTTGCACCCCTGTGTGCCGATCATAGCCCAATATTCCACCCCACACATTCATCTTCAACGACTTCATATCAGTCCATGCAGATCCCCCAGAAAGAAGAAGACGTTGCCAAGGGCGACAAGCGATGGAGGGAGCTCCTTTTTGGGCGTATCTCGCAACTTGGTACGCCTTCTGTCTGAACCGGGCCGTTTTCTTTTGCTTTGCTGACCCTTCGCGCATCGACACCCTTCTAGCTGAGCTTCCAGAGGTCGAGCAACTCCCCGAGACACTGACCGCATGCCACGTTGAGACGCCGCACATGCTGCGGCTGAGGTCCGAGTATATCAGGAAGGACCCGCGGGTGTGGCAGACGTCAGCAACGCCCGCCGATGCAACGCAGGAGGACGCGGAGGGCTTCTACGCAACTCTGCTCATCAGGTAGTGATGGCAGGTCCGCATCGGAGGAAACGGCTCCAAGGCACGGCTCGGGCACGGTATACTTGCCTCATTGGCTCGCGCTTGGGGTGGTCGCCGTGTCGTTCTTCTGGAGTCTCCAACGCCAGAAGTTCCGATTCAAGTGATGACCCTCCGTTCTCTCATGCGGTCATATCCTCCTTCATTGCGGCGCGCTGTCCAGGTTTGATGCATGATGACTTGCCCTCCCCGCGACCTCGATTGCACACTACTCGTTCCGAGCACCTACCGGCCGCACCCTCAGTCGCTCCCCAGGGGTCTCTCGACGGCGCTTGCCTGCCCGCTCCTCACCTGTGCCAAGGGGCATTGATGGCCAGGGCGGATGAACTCCCGAGCAGTCGGTCTTCTCACCAATCGCCGGAGCCTCTCGCCCAACCCGGCGTCGTGGACCTCTTCGAGATTGGGACGCGCACACGACGTGCCGGCCGTTTTACGTCGGATGATAATGGCACAGCATTCATCGTTCCCCAGCCCGCGCTTCCTCAAGCCCCAGACCTCAGGATGGCTGTGTCTCCACTGTCCACGCAGCCGCCCGCCTGTAGCTCCGACGGGCTCGCTGTTGGTGAGAATCGGACGTCAATGGCGATTATCGTGAGTTTTTGGGTGGTTGACGTGATCCGAGTCGCCGTTCGGAGACCTAGGAGGCGGCCATAGGCTCCGACTCCGATACGGAGACAGTCATGCAGATGCCAGGCCACTGCCACACAGGCCGCCGTGAACAGCGGAGGTGAAGGCTGCCGGTGTTCTTCACCTCGACTAGGCCCACGACGCTCAGGGTCGGGCTGACATTCCTATCGTGCTTTGCGTCGCGCTGCACTTTGACGAGCGCGGTCACGATGTCGGAGAGGACGGAGGCTAAGTGAGGCGGAAGAACCTGAATAGCAGTACTGTAGTTCGACTGGTTAATACGGATAAGCAAGCGTGAGAAGATTGGACTATTTACGTAATGATTACAGTACATTGTTATCTGGCGTTCACCTTGCCGCCCATTGCGCCAATATCCGTGCGCCTGCGTTTTCGTCTTCTCCCCACTGCTTATTATATGTCCTTCCTTCGTTCGACGACGGTGTAACCACTTCGCTACCTTCCACCTCTCGACATTATTCAATATGAACCCCCTCGGCCTCCGCAAATAGCCTACCACCTTTCGGCCATCCGGATCCTCCCTCCTGCGTCTCGGACTCTCCAAGCTCGCCAAGTTCAGATGGGGACAGTCGGCGTCCGGCGGTGTCTTAATGGCGGGTCGCAGGGCCCTGGTCTGATTCAAGTGTGAGTCCCAGGTCAATCCCACTGCACTGGGCGGTGCAAGGTACGCACTGCCTACAACACGACACGTCGACCTGCAGCAGCAGAAGGCTGCTGTAGCGACTTGCGTAACCCTTACGTCATGCATACCGCCCGGGAGAGTTCAAGAGAGCCCAAGGCACCTCTTTCTTCCGCAGCAAGTAACGCGATTCGGCCGGCGTTGACGTGCCTGTGTCCAAACGGCACTAGTGAGCAGCCAGCGGTCTCGCCGTGTGTCCCCGGCCGCGGGTGCCAGGTGCCGAGTGAACGCGTAGGGCTTGACCTGGCTTGACGTCGATGGAAGAGTCGATTGCTGATCATATCCGTATGCCATCTTGCTTCGTGTACTCTGCCGATCACTCCGAGGATATGTTTGACTGCGCAATTGGTCTGACTCGCACTTTTGTTCGGCGCTGCTAACGTGGCCACTGCTGGCTGTGCTACTCACCGACTGCTCTTGTATCTTTAAAAGCCTCGGGCCGCCCTACAAGTCGATCATACTCAACATCTGACTACTGTCTCAACCAGCCTCTGACATCACCAACATCACACCGCCCACAACATGAACGTGTTTGCAATTGGCGCGTCTAAGAACATCGGATATTTTGCCGCTCTCCGCCTCCTTAGTGCGCTCTCGTCGATCTCCACAGATTTTGCACATCGACTGACAGACCTTATCGCACAGACTCAGGGGCGACCGTTACCTACCTCCTGCGTTCACTCAACACATTCGACAACAATGAGGAGATGCTCCCCTTCATCAAGGACGGCAAGGCCAAGCTCGTGCACGGCGATGGCCTCAAAGCTGAGACCATCCGCAACGGTTGGGCCACCGCACTCGAAGCCGGCAACGGCAAGGTCGATGTCGTTCTCTTCACCCTTGGTACGTCCCACACCTAGCCGGTACTCCCCTGAGCCTCCTTCATGCTCACCTCTTACCGAAAACCCAACAGGCGGGCTGCCAACATTCTCCATAACCCGGGGTTTCGTGATCAACCCCGCCGACCTCGTGACGCGCTCCCTCCTCAACACCTTCAGCACGATGCCCGCCGAGCTCCGCGCCCCGGCCTCGGCGCAGCCGCGCTTCATCGCGATCACCTCGATGGGCATCACCGTCGCCTCGCGCAAGGCGCTCCCGCTCGCGCTCAAGCCGCTCTACGGCAGCATGCTCAGCGGCCCGCACTACGACAAGCTCGGCGCGGAGCGCGTGCTCGCGCACGTCCGCGGGCGCCCGTGGCCCGCCAGCAGCCCGGACCAGGTCAAGCCGGAGGTGCTCGCAGACGGCTGGCAGGACACCCCTGGGCTCCCCGCCGAGGGCGAGATCAGGCAGGTCGTCGTCATCCGCCCCGCGCTGCTCACGGACGGGGAGTGCAGGGGGGACCGGGACTCGACAAAGGGGAAGGGGAAGGGTACGAGCCCATACCGTGCGCTCAAGGACGGGGACTTTGGCGATGGGTACCGCGTGTCGCGCAAGGACGTCGCGCACTTTATTGTCTGCGACGTGCTGCAGAACTGGGAGAAGTGGGAGGGGTCGGGCGTCACGCTTGCATACTGATGGGCGTCGTGGGGCGTGTGCTTTTGAAAGCGGCATATGGACGCTTGTTGTTTTCTGTTCCTCCGCATTCTTACGCGTCACCACCCACTATTAATGTAGATCAATTCTGGTATATTATGGATAATAGGATGTATAATGGCGTCCACATCTAGTAGCTCTCAGCGACCCCAAATCTCTGACTACGACGACTGAAGTATCGACGGGAACGCACCACTGGCAGCCTTTGCGATGCAGGTTGGACGTCTATTCAGATGCCTGATCCCTTTCGCCTCTCGGCACGATTGCAGGGGGCCGGTGCGGTGGGACATGTCGGCGATAGGAATTCATCCAGCTGCAACCTCCGTGCCACCGCCACTCCCTCAACTTAGTAGAACGGCAACGCTGGTCTCAACGTTAGAGCTCTTCTCGGTGGCATCCGATGGTGATCTATAATGTTTGATCGTCAGACTATCAGGATCCTGAGTCGTCGCGACGGGAGGGGGAAGGCGGGGATGCGTTGGCCGTCACAGTGAGGAGCTCGATGCCAATGCGGAACTGGTTGCTTGTTACGAAGACCAGGCTAAGCCGCAACGTCGACGCTGTGAGCACGGGTGTGCGTGCCAGCCCGACGTTCTGAAATCTCGGCTAATCTGTCCACGGTGGGTTATCGAACCAGGATACGGAGGCATGGCGTTCATCCGGACTCGGAGGGGCTCTGACCAGTTGGTCGGGCATGTGGGGAAGTGGGTTGTTGAAGACCGCTGGAAGAAGGTCCTAGCATATGAATTTTAGCCACAATAGAGACCTTATCAACTGGAGTGTGCCAGTACTCTACGATGGTGTGTGCGTCGTGGGCAAGTGTAACGAAAAGGGTGATTGGGTGAACGTCGTCTGGCCTGCGTAGAGTGACCGTGTACCCCTGCGCGAATAGACCCTCCCGATTTTTCTTCGGCAACACCAAATTAATGGTTTTATGCGGTTTCCAAAGGGCCATGTCCATTTGCTCCTTTGTCCCACAGCACCTTGCAGGAGATGTGGAGGTTGGACTCGGAGTGGAGACGGGTGATAGTTGCTGGGGACACGGGAAGGTGGTCAAATGCAGAGTTCCAACCTATCTAGACAAATCCTGAGTGTACGAATTCGACTCCTGACCCCAGGATTTGGTACGGCAGACGCGGCCAAGAAGATGGTTGGGAAAGTCCTTGTGTCCGCATCCAAGAATGATCAGACACCACTGAGCGAGTGGAATGTCCATCGACTCTGAATGCATAGATTTCCCAGGGAAGTACTTGGATGCCGCAAAAGCTTTCGTTGGGAACTGATCGCGGATCCCATGTGGAGTGAAGTCGTAATCTATGGGAGCAAAGCTGTCGCTTGGAAGTTGAAGCCGGCGAAGGACTTCGTTCTGAGAGAGCGTCTCGATGCCTGTGCATGAACTGAAGTCGTTGAGAGACAGAGCGAGAAGGGATGTGGACCTCGAACCACGGAAGGAGAAACGCTCTTTGCCTGTGGGGTATGGGCCGTCTCACTGGGACCATGGAGGTCAGACGAAGGGTCTGGCATCCCACAGTGCGTCCATGCGAAGAGGCTCTGGTCCGGAGTGCGTCGTAAGACCTCCTCCTGCAGTCTCCGGAAAGCGCCTTTGCCCTCGCCATACAGCGTGGGCATGTTGATATCAAAGAGTCCGAGGAGGGAGTAAGCCCTGTCTTCTACTCTGGTCGTCTCCCGCTTCGCAGCCCATGAGAGCCGTTGGGCGACGCTGAACTCGACCTGCAAAAGGGCGTCGTAATCGATATTGGTGACCTCCGTCACGAGGTCCGCCAGACTCTCCTTCGATCCAATAGCGGTCCAGTCCTCTGCGAGAAACACAACCTCCTCTATCGGCGCGATGAGCTCCTGGAGCGTCCACCAGCACGTGAACCAGCGACTGCGTCGAAAATCGGAGTTCTTCGCCTTGTGGCCTCCACTCGCTGGAACGTCTGGGAGGAAAGCATGGCATACGTCGGCACGGGAGTACCTTTGGTACATAGAGTTTATGGACTCCGAGAGCTCGGAGCTGCTCGTCTTGTTGATGCAGCAAGAGTCGATCCAGAGGTAGCGATAGTGGTTCTCCCGAGCAATATTGTAAGCCTCTCTAATCTTGGCCGAGAGCTTTGGATCGGCCCAGATGGGACTGAGGGGTTCGCCTGAATCAGCGACAGGAAGCAGACCTTCGACGGATGCAGGGGTCTCATCATCCGAGTCGTCATCATCGGTGCTAGAGGGGGAGTGTCGTCTCTAGATAGCTTTTAGCTTCCGATACGTCTGTTCGCCTTCTGGGCCCCATGTATGCGACAGGATGGCATACCTGATCTTCTTATTCTTCGGGTCTATCTCGATGAAGCAATCAGTTATGGTGCCTAGAACACGCATAGCGTCGTTGCGACCTTCTAATGAAAACGTCAACCTACTCAGCATGAAAGCACTTCGAAGGCTTCTGCATACACACCTTCAATGAGTGGCATGAGCAAAGTGCTGTCCGAAGGTAAGAGGCTAGAGCAGAGGTGGCGTTGCAAGGATGAGTTGTACGTGGGGGTCAGATGTGAGCGACATGCAGGGTACCGATGACCGCTCCCCTTTGTGTGAGCCTCTGAACAACATGATCTTGGCGTTTAACACAAGCAGTGCATACTGTCACCGACAGGCGTCATATCTGGCATCGTGGAATGATGTGATTACGACGAACCTTGGTCGACTACGCTAGCACAGGCATCTTATCGCAAACAGTCCATTCAGAAGGGTCATTTATCACTGACAATAGGATTCTAAGCAATTGTCTATAGTAACAAGAGAGAATAACTGCAGACTCAAGAGAATACGCCCTTCACTGCCGTGCACAGAGCCCGTCTATCTGCTACGTTTTAGAGAAACTGTCACCCGCAGGTTGAAAGCTGGTGGAAGGCGGACGACATGCAACAGCAACGTGCCCATGACTCATCAGACCAAGCATCCAACTAGTTCGCCGTAAGTTTTCGACTGTTCCCATGGACAGGGCATTTCGAGGATACAGGACATGCGAACTTTGAAGACGGCCTGGCTGGCACATGTCGACGATCGCAGAGAATGGCGCTGCACCTCCTAGAATACAGCGCGTTATTTGACAAGGATGTTCTCCAAAACAACAAGGGGAGCGTACCCCGGCTGTGCCCCCGAGTCACGGTGGCCCCTGTTCGTGAAGATATTCTGTGAGGCAGAGAAGCCGCAGCCACAGACAATGCGTGGACGCACGCTACCAAAGGACCAACAGCTGCATGTACAAGAGATTACCATGTTCAATGCACACCAGGACGCGCCTCTTCAGCCTGCAACTTCACATGACCAACGGGCTTCAGAGGAAGCTTCTCGACGTGCATAGGACGGAGGTCCAGACAGACAGACGTTTAACCGGACAGACCAAGGTGGGAGATGATCGATGCCGCGTTCGCCTGGAGTCTGTCGAGTAGCGAGCAGTATCGAGGATGTTGCGTACGCGGTGCGCTCTCACGCACGAGCAAAGGGATGCTGGAACTATCACCACCAGAGATAGTGAGGTTCGCCAGAGCCAAAGCAGTGAGATAATCCGTTGAGGAGGACGTACGAGGGGATGTGGAACGGCGGCTCCGAGCCTGCAGTGGCTTCGTGAGTGGGGCGGGGCGAGACCCACACCTTGACGGCGGTCTGTGCAATCGAAGCGACGCGCTGGCGCGTGACCTCGTTCTTGCGCTTGACGTTGCGCCTCTTCTTTGGTTCGGTGCGGTCCTGGGAAAGACGAGATAGTTGGGATGTGCGGCATTGTGCGCGTAGGCGAGGCGGCGCGGCTCCGCGCGATATGGGGCCTTCTCAGAGTCGGACATCCTCTTCCATATGCCATCGGCGATGCGAGAGACGTTGCGGTGGCCTCGGACATGTCCACCAACCTGAGTCGCAGCCTGCACCCTAATGACCGTCATGGTGTGTGTCAACAAATCTATAGCTTGTGATGTCCGGGATTTAATGTGCTACGGCACTGAGTTCCTGGTTAGCTCTACATGAGATACAACAATCTCAGCCTGAGGTCAAGAGCTCGACGCGACGCACCTCGAAAGCTGCTCAAATCCGTGAGGAAAAAACACTTCTAGCGCGTAAAGGGTGGTACGCGCATTACAGGAGATGGGGAAGCAGCCGGGTTCGCCAGTGAGTGTATTTGGGAGGAAGCTAATACTGTAGAATGCAAAGAGGAAGTCGCAAGGAATTGTGTGCTCACAGGGTCAGCGCCCATGGCACAACGGGACCCCTGATACCATGGCGGCCAACTCCGAAGCGGAGGAGGATGTAGCGCTCGGCTGTCGGCCTTCCCCAGTCTCTCCCGCACACTTGTAGCCTCACAGCGGCCAGCTTGTTCTCCCCATCCCTTATCCCATCACTGCTACAACCATGGTCCTATGGTGGCAAACCTCAATCCAGAGCGCATTCTTCCGCAGCAAGAAGAACAGCACTGGGATGGCCGACTCGGCCAGTCGAATGCGGCGACGACGGGGGCAAGAAGGCGAAGTGGCAGGGAGACTCCGTACAAGGACATAGGCAGATAGGCATGTAGGACGCAGAAGAACTTACCAGACCGCGAAAATGGAGGCGGATTCGGCCATGCTGCACTGGCATGCAGGTCCCAGGCACAAGGCAAGGTGCGTATCGCGTGTCGACTTCAGGAGCACGTCGCCGTACGTGTTCTACATCATCTCCTGCGTCGTTTGACACTAGTAGTGGGTCTTGCCACCCGTCAGCGTGACTCGTCGAGGTCAGAAGACACTGGGATGACGGGAATCATCGAGGACATCGAGTTTGTCTTGCCTGGGGTCATGGATCCGAGTTGTTTGAGAATCGCATACGTCGCATATCACTTCCTGCTTCCGTATGGCCCTGTGAAGTAACAGACGGGGCATGGAATCGCGATGAAGATCATGACCATGACGGGCTTCACGGTGCAGGGGAGTGTATGCAGCTGTGGCCAGTTACTTAGAATGTCACCACTCTCGATCTTCGCAATCACCGCCGAACCGTTGCCCCTGCAATGAATAATGTTTTGAGTTTTTGATTTGCATTTAAGAATCAAGGCCTCAAAGGCCTCGAGGCTTCGTCTCCACATCAGACTTTGAATCACAATTATCGTGCGGCCGTGTTTGCACCGGTACTTATATGATCAACCCAGGATCCATGCCTTTGTTTGCGCGCCCTCTTGGATATGCAACGTAAAACGTGGCATCGATGACCCTTCGTGTGCAGCTCAAGGCCCTCCACAAGCAGGCCTTTCCATACAGCCATCACCATTAGCCCAGTCCATGCCACTCTCCATTATATTCCCTCTCCCAGGACATTCAAGCATTCTCCGTCCATCGGTATGTCCGACTACTGTGTTCGACCCATTATATGCTATGGCTTGATCTGATTGGAAATTTCGATTTCATGTTGGCGCTTTCGACCGACTCGCAGTTCCCATGCGACTTTTAGACACCGAGACCGGTCAGTTCGTCGACAAAGACCCGCAAAGTCGGGAGACGGCGTACGCCATCTTGTCCCATACCTGGGATACGAAACAAGGGGAGCAGACATACAAGGAGTTGGAGAAGATCCAACAGCGCTACGTGCATGGCCATGGGTCGCAGGCCTCGCAGACTCATCGCGCTAGCGGATCCCAGCCGCACACTTCATCCCTCCCCGCAGGCAGCGGACCATCCCTCTCATCACTGGCCTCGCGGCCTCTAAATAACTCTCCTTCAGTGACGATACTCCCTCTGACAGCACTTGGCCGTCTCGCCCAGTCCGCGGTAGAAGCCTTGTGCGCGTTCGTCGAGGCATATGGCCTCGTCGACGCCGACCTTAGTACCCCTGCTCCCACGCCGATCTGTCCTTCGGCCACGGATCCAGAACCTCCATCCAAGCCGCCACCTCAGTGCATCTGGGACGACCCCGAGCTGTCTCCCAAGATCCGGGACGCATGCCGCGTCGCGCGAGAGAACGGCTACCGCTACATCTGGATCGACTCGTGCTGCATTGACAAGTCGAGCAGCTCCGAGCTTTCCGAGGCCATCAACTCCATGTACAGATGGTACGCCCTCGCTAGGGTCTGCTACGCATATCTTGCCGACGTCCCTCTTGAGGAGGACCCTCATGCACGGGGTAGCGCCTTTCGCCAGAGCCGGTGGTTTCAGCGTGGATGGACGCTCCAGGAGCTCATCGCGCCAGCCTATGTGGAGTTTCTCTCCAAGGACTGGTCACATATTGGCTCGAAGCACACCCTTGCCGACCTTGTCGAAGGGATCACAACGATCCACTACGCCGCCCTGTTGCATTTGGAGTCGCTCGATTCGTTCAGCGTCGCCCAGCGTCTCTCGTGGTCTGCCGGCCGCCAGACAACGAGGGTGGAAGACAAGGCATACTCGCTGCTTGGGATCTTCGATATCAACATGCAACCCCTTTACGGCGAGGGCCCGCGCGCATTCCGACGGCTGCAAGAGCAGATCATGCAACGTGTCCCGGACCAGAGCCTTTTTGCGTGGGGACGGGTTTATCTCGGGCCGCAGTTCGAGCAGCGGGGCCCTCGAGATTCTGTCGTCTCGTCCGACGACCCAGTCACGTTCGATGGTTCTGCATTGGGCCGATGTATTTCTGCCCCGGTTCTTTACAACTTCAGGGGATGCAGAGACATCCAGCGCGTCTCGCTTCCAGACTCTCATCAGCACGAGATCGTATACACATTCACCGCACACGGCATCCGCGCTCAGTTCCAGATGATACCCCTCACCGGCGACTTGATCTCGGCGATATTCCCATACGGCAAGATTACCCTGGACCTACCACACACCGACGAAGGCACTCGTTGGTACCTAGCCATCCTCGGATGCGGACACCCCAAGCGACCGGGACATGTCCTAGGACGAGTCTGCTACCTCCCCCGCCCCAAGTCCGGCATCGAGGTCATATATTCCGGATTCGTCACCGACCCGACGACGTACGACGAAGCCGTGTACAGCCTCTTCTCCCTGTCCCCCGCCATCGTCGCAGCCTGTCGTGCAGACACACAGCTGCGGACGGTGTACATCCACCATCCCTCGCGCGACACGGTGCTCTCAGCTCTCTCCTACGAGCCACGCGCCCCAGTCACGCTGGTGCTGTTGCGGAAGACCCGCAAGGCGCTGGGCGACCAAGGATACGCCCTCGACTTCCGCGAGCCGGACCTGGACGTCGACATGCACCGCCTCACGCTGTCCAAGTGCGAGCACACCATCACCGTCGAGATCCAGCACACGTTCCGTGACTCCGGTGGCAAGTGGTACACCACCTACTTGAACGGCGCGGTTCAGATGTCCTCTCCCCAGTTGTCGGCGGGATCCCCAGGGCGTGGTGACTTGCAAGCGGACGCCCCCGAGTCTGCATCATCT
The DNA here is from genome assembly GCA_022814645.1 of Ganoderma meredithae. NCBI lineage: Eukaryota > Fungi > Basidiomycota > Agaricomycetes > Polyporales > Polyporaceae > Ganoderma > Ganoderma meredithae. The sequence goes on along the minus strand of JAKLMY010000068.1, from coordinate 53,811 downwards.
GCACGCGACACCGGCGATGGTCGCTGGGCGGAAGGGGCCCGCCACACCATGTGGTGGAGCCAAAACGTCACCTCTTCTCAGGTGCCAAAGAAGCTGGGGCGTTATCAAGTCAGGGTGGGTGCGCCGGGGGCCAGGCCGGTCGCCGTGCGGCTCGGATTGGACATTGTGGGCACCCTGGTCTACATCCTGCACGTCGACATTCTTGACGACGCGGTATCTGCGCCCTCGGGTGCCGAGGTGGCTGTGAACCAGCCAGGCCCTGGGGACGGGGAGAGGACGGACGGACGCTCGTCTTCCGGCGGGACTGTCGCCGCCGAGGGGGCCGCTGGTCAGGAGGGGAGTACTGCCAGTGGTGTGGAGGCCCGAGGCGGAAAAGCCGCGGATGCTTGCGAGAGCGCAGAGGAGAAGGGTGCTTCTGGCGTGTAGGTTGGATGGACCGGTCGCCATGTCTCACAATATGGACAGACTGCAGATGACGACCGTTCTCCTTGCAACACCGAAGTTAAAAGAAAGTTATTTCTCTAGTTGTAATTGCAATATTGATTAGCACATTTCCCGGCATTGACATCTCTCTGCATGTATTCAATCGTACCTACGACCAAACAAACGATGATGCTGTATCCCAGGCCATAGTGTTTCTACCAGTGGAACAAATGACGTACCTACTTGTAGATAGGGCGCAGGAATGATCTCTGGTTCGCAAGTCGACGTCGGAGAGTGACATTTATCTGCCGTTGGAGGCGACGCTGCCCTGAGCGACGAGAACCCAAAGCGCAGTACTTGTGGCAGCTTACCCTTATTTATGCCCGATCTGCCCAACGGAGTGTCGTTCGCCTAACATGGTTGTTTCCGCCATCCTCATGTCAAAATTGAACGTAGGATTTACTCTGCGTTTGTATCAGATATTTGACGGCGGTGGACTTCAGATGGCTCGGATCGGCCGAGAGGAGAAGAGGAAGTGTGAGAGAGGCGCATCTTACAAACAGTCCATCTGAATGAATGACATCGAGTTAGATTCACATTGCGTCAGTACGAAATCCTTGTCCTCAAGCTAGCTAGTGCAACACACTCCTGTCCTACTTCGAGCCATGACGCCCAGCGGCACTTTAGGACCTGTGAGTCATCTTCATCCGAGTCTGTTCCTCTGCCACGCTCTTCCGTACTGATTGCTAGCCACCGTTTGCAAGTTGACTACAAAATATTGAGTGTGTTCCGCTGTACACAATGCAACGACATGTTGGCACTGAACAAAGTAAACAATCTAGAGGTAGGAAACAGATGGTGACATACTAACACGAGCCGAGTCGTCCATCCACCTAAGCGAGAACAACAGCGGACGAAGCAGGACTACACAGTTGTCCTGCGGGCCCAGTACCACGAACAACGAAGAGGTTCCAATCCTAAGCAAAGGCAATGTAAGAAGCACCGGCCGAATGCAAAATTGTGTCAAACCAGCTATCTATGTGCCAGCTCAGGCCATCGTCAGACAGCGAGTCCGTCCGCAACTTCAGACGCAGGTTACGGGCAGCGTTAACGTCTAAGCTGTTAAACGCGAGGAAGACCGCACGGGGGGCCTTCCGGAACGTGTCGCACGGGAAGAACACCCGTCCGCTGTGATACATCTGCGGCTCGTGCGGCGGCCGGATGTCCTGCGTGTTGAACGAGCCGCTGACCATGCCGGGCTTGTCACTGGGGTATGCGACCCAGGCAGCCGTGGCGGCGTGGAGCAGCGTGTCTGACCAGGTGTCGAGGTGGAGGATGAAGCCCCGCGTTGTGACGTGCGTCGCGGTGGTCGTGACGCGCCAGTTCCTGTCCATGGCGATTTCCAGCCGGTTCAGACAGACGACGACCTTCGGCGGCGAGACGTATGCGCGCTCGAATGCGATCCAACTCGACGTCTTCCGCTGTGGGCTCTGCGGAGGATCACTCTTCTGGGTAGAGAACTCTCCGACCTGGAAGTCCGGGTCGTCGGGGGCGATTGGCATCCAGGCGCAGCCGGCGGCGTAAACCGTGGTGTTTCCCCACGTGTTGAGATGGACATCCGCTGAGAAAGGAGTGATGTTGTCGGCGAAGGCTGTGATGCGAATGTTGGCGCCTCTGTCTATGTCGAGATAGTTCAGTCCGACGACAAGCTTGGGGGGGCTGTCGTAGGCGATCGGAAAAGATATTTGCCTGCAAGCCTCCTTCTCCGGCTTGTTCGATGGTCGCAGTTCCATCGTGTTGAAGGAGAGGACGTGGAAGGAGTTCTTGGCGCCCCGGACGTACTCGTACAAAGCCTGCATGTTTCTCGAGGTGATGATGACCGGGCATTCCGGATACTTGTGAACGCAGCCCAGAACGTGGCCAAACTCGTGGATAATGGCACTAGAGAACTCGGCTTCGGACGACGCGTCCGTCAGCCAGCCGAAGTTCATCGTAGGCCGTGCCTTGGGGATAGCCAGGCTCTCTGTGCCCACGTACGACCACGAGTTGCCGCTCGAGTCGACGTTGACTCGTATCTCGGCGTCGCCGGAATCAACGAAGTCGAAGGTGATGTCGGCGTGAGCGGCCCAGGCGTTGGCATACTGACGTATTTTGGCCTTGATTTTCCTGGTGCCGTTGAGGATCCTGACACGGAGGACCCGAGCCTCTCGCCATTTCGATCCCACAGGAACCGCAAGGGCGAGAGCATCTGCACGGCTCTCCAGGATGGTTCCTGTCAATATTCCGAAGGCATTGGAAGGGTTCTCCTCGATGGAGAGGATATCCGCCTCTTCCCGGAGTTCAGGAGGAAGGCGCATCTGAGTGCATGTGTATTGATTAGCCATGATAATGGCGAAGAGCAAGGAATAGGGCCGGCGTGGAAGTAGTCTCAGACACTTGAGGGACGATATATCGAGGGTATGAGGGGCGCAGGAATGCGGGGGGGCAAAGTCGTATCTGGCCAGAAGGAGAGAAGGATCCTCGTCAAGGAGGGCTATTATAGACAAAACGTTATCGATCGGGACACCGCACGCTAGCACACTAGATTTGTGGGGTAGCTCTGACCTTGATCGAGACGAGGGTCGGTTGACGTCGATCAACCATCCAGTATGCGATAACGAGCGATATAGTTAGTGCTGAGGGATTCTACGAGGATCCTGCCGGGAAGGAAAAGCGCAGGCTGCAGACGATCCAAATCCTGTGAATGCATGCCACACGTAGACAGCAGATGTACGTACAAAGTATGTTTGTGTCCAAGGCTCGACGTTCGTCCTATCGAGAACAACCCCGAAGATTCCTCCAATGCCACCAGCGTGTGGTCTGAGTGTGTTGCGCGGATGGAGAGTAGGGTCGCTTCTCTCGTCTGCGTAAGAGCTCAAGTAGTCTTCAACCAAGACAACAATATTAATGCCAAACGGTCACGTCGATCAGTGCCTGACTCTGACTGTAGCTGGATGAGTGATACTGAGAACATTGAAATATAGTCCAACAGATGATGAAGTCGACCTGTCTGACATCGTACGGCCAGGGAAAGACCCCTCGAGTATGGAAGTCCGTCGATCAGATGCGGCACCTGCGAGGTGCCGCAGCTCAAGAATCTCAAGGATCGCCAGTGCGCAGTGAGTAATGCGCAGCTTCGTACCGGCGCTCTGTGCTGGAATGCGTGCTTGCGAAGAACCCTCCAGGAGGTCTGCGCGCGGAGGAAGCGGGAGAAAGAACGATGCGTTGACCCAATCATTGACCTAGAACGTCGTGCACAACACCCGTTATACGTCGAACGATCTGCAGTGGGTCAGGGCCGCGAAGCTCACCGTAACAACGTTCGCCGGCATCGTCAAGATCAACGCCAGGGCATCCCATAGAAAGCGCACGCGTCAAGACGTAGAGCAGTTTTGAGCAGTGTTGAGCATCCGCACGTAGCCTCATGATACTAACAAAGGGGGCGAGACAGCGGAGAAGGTGAGAGGAGGACGCATCTTGTGAAGAATGCGTGTGAGGGAAGGGCCCGCGATTCTCGATGTGTGTGCCAGCCTGAGCCCCCAGCATCCCCGCTGCAGATCGTAGTCAGTGGCGATGTTCATCCTCGACCCTCTCTCAAGGGCGGCCTCACTTGAATCGAAGCTCGAGTCTTGTTGGAAAACTGAGTTCTTGTGGGACAAGATGGATTGTACTCTCGGGTTGCAGGAGATGGTGCCGCGGTGTGCTCGTCGGTCTGTTTTGAATCAAGTTAAGCGAGTTGGAACGCACGGCCCAGAGTTGACAGAGAGCTACAGCACAACAGATGGACTGGTTCAACTCGGGTTCAACTCGGCCTCCGGGTCAGACGCTGGTCACCGGTCATCGTCATCCCTCGACAGCCTCGGCCCTCGTCGTGTGCTGCTTTGCGGTTCCACGTCTCTCAATGTGTTCCATCTGTTTTAGCCTTCCATATGGCCCTCTGAACAGATTGGCCTGATTTTTGCCTTGCTTTCGAGTCACAACTACCCTATCCAGCCATCTCTCTTCGTGCTTGTCGTCCTGTCCCGACTCGCCTGACTGCATCTCAGGCCTACAGCTGCGCCCGCTCGCATTCAAATTTCCAACTATGACCGACACAGACCTCCGATGACCTGACCAGATCGTCGATTCCCATATACTGCCGTCGTCAACCCTCTGAGCATTACGCGACTGGCGAACACAAGCACAAGATCCACCATCCACACTTCCGCCTTCACCGCGGGCGGCGGTACGCTATATGCAACTATCAGACCATCTCCCAATGCGGTTCAAAGATATTGCTCGAGCATTGCTTGTATACAGTAACGATCGGTGAGCACCGATCGTACACATCTGCGGCCGCTCTCAGAAAGGTGCCCCTCTCACCGACGCTCCTTGTGCCTACGTTACCCTAGAACCCGGCCCTTGGCTGCATACGGACGCACCTTATCCTTGCCGCGAACGGAGCTGGCCACACGATATCGACGTTCAACACGGGGAAAGCTTGTGAAATATGATAGGCTGGTGGAGACAAGGTAGAGACGGCAGTATCTATGGTTCGTGCCTGTGATGAAGGTGAGTGCTCTGTTCTACGGTCTCTAGCAGGCCGCTCAATCCGTTGCCCTGTAGTTACCACGAGCTGGCCAGCGGGATCGCGGTTGCCTGTACCAGGACGTCAAGGATGCCGTCGGTTCACCAACCCATTCCCCGTTTCTGCTGAGCACGAGAATGTTGCCGTCACCCTCTGTGACGTTCTCATCGTTTCTCCGAATGGACCCGACTAGCCACGATACCTGTCGATTTTTTGGTACCCTCTGTCTTCGGACGCGGGGAGTGAGGAGGTCATGGTCGGTCTCTGCAGCCCAATGTAAGTGCATACATGTATGCTTCCCCACAGTTTGTTGCGCGCCTTCTGATGCTCGGCATCGTTGTGTCCAATGCAGTGGAAGCGCGGCACGAGGATGCGAAAGCGACGACGAGGCTTCCAAGTGGCAAATCTATCTTCCACCGTTGTCGAGCGCGTACCGGATCACATGTAGCCCTTGAACTCACTCATTCTGAGACAGTTCGGACGACCTCTCTTCAACTGCGCCGTATAGCACGCCTGGTCGACTCGACTCGGGGTACGTCCTCTCGTATAGCCTTCGGGCATTTCGCTATGGAGGTTGACGGCCACGCCGCTAGCCTGGAAACCTTGGGTCACGCGATTACTCCCAGAATGCGCTACGGGTCGTACGCGCATTGGGGGGAGATGATTGCTGCACAAGTCGAAGCGGACGCATCATCCAGTCTGTAGGCTTTGGAGGAAGCTATGTAGATTGGAATTTTGGAAGGCAGAGGGCGGACAGCATGGTTCGATGGCGACGTCGCTACCTGGCATCCGGACACCTTCGGGCCGCTGCGGCCCGAGGCCCCTCTGCACCAATGGCGAGCGTGTCGAGTGTGCATCGCTCGCGCACACTCCCATCTCAACCCGTTTATGCGTTCCTTTGCCTAACTTTCTTGCTTCTCCTGTCTGTTCTCTGTGGGATGTCAGCTATGATGTCGTTGCCGGCGCTTCAAAGGGCAGGGTGTAGGGGTCCGACTTCTCTTGCAACACGTCTAACGGTGCACCGTGGTATCGGAGTGGTCTTAATCGCATGGATGCTGGTTGTCACTGGACTGTGTGCTGGAACAGCACAAGCTCGCGGGCAGTCCAGTGGAGCGCTACAATGTCTTCTGCATCTCGGCTGCTTAGCTGTTTCTGAAATTGCGTTGTTGCACGGAGCATACGCAACGCGTCAGACGGAATAGTATCACAGGTACGGTAGTGGAGGTGAGTGCGGATTGCGATCTAATCAATGATAGAGTCGGTCGTTCATGATCTATTCGCAGCGTGCCCAAGCATACAGGTATCGGCTGGCGCCCATCTAGCCAACGAACATGTCGGCTAGGCGTGTACTTAGTTCTGTTCACCGACCACGACCTCACCGCAACTTGTCGACGACCAACGGTGACGAGAAGCCTTTTCCTGCTGTACAGGTAAGCCTTTGCCGTAAGTATCGCGTTCGACGTTCACCTACATCAACCGGTCGCCGTTCCTACGACTGCGGATAGTTTTGCCCGAGTTCTATCCAGTGTCCTACGTTCGCCAGTGCGTACTTTTCTCAGCGTGTACATGTGTATATCATTGATATTTGAAGCGTTCCAGACATTTTCGCTTTTGAAGACTTTGATTGACGGACCTTCATGCGCCTGCTGGATACCCGTAGTGGACAATTCGTCGAAAAGGACCCACGGAATACGGAGTATGCCATCTTGTCACACACCTGGAACCACGAAGGGGAGCAGACGTACGATGATTTGAGGCACATTCAAGCTCGGTTGTTCCCTGTTACGGATTCGAGACAGCCGCCTCCAAGTCATCACGGTGAAGGCCCTCCGTTGTCCCTTCTCAGCGAGCCTTTGGATGGCTCGGCACGGTCTGTGCCTTCGAAGCCTATCCGAAACGAGCCTACACCCCTACTCCCTGTCCCCACCAGCCCCAACTCAACGACAGAACAGGGTCTGCCGTCGGGAACCCGCCACTCCCGCTTCAGGCAGCTCCAACTGCGCGCCCTACTCCCGTTCCAATGGGTTCTGAGGTTCGCTACCCTCCTCACATGCGGCTGTCGGCGGCGCCCCGCCGAGCTCGCAGTCGGCGATCATAGTCCCCATCCTGCGTCAACTCCGTCGAGAGCATCGTCGACCAATGTCGGGGTTCGCCCTCCAGGCCCTTTTCATCGAAGCCCCAAACCGTGCAGCGCTGGCGAACTGTTCCCAGAAGACGAGGGCGAGACCCTTTCTTCCCTCTGGGATGACCCTCAGCTCTCGCCCAAAATCCGCGATGCGTGCGCGGTCGCGCGAGCGAACGGCTTCCGCTTCCTATGGATAGACACGTGCTGCATTGACAGGTCCAATGGTCCCGAGCGCTCGCAAGCCATTGCTTCCATGTATTCCTGGTACGCAGGTGCGGCGGTTTGCTATGCCCATCTTGCGGATGTGCCCATGGATCCGGAAGGCGTCCACGCCGCTCAAGGGTCCCGTTTTCGCGACAGCCGGTGGTTCGCGCGCGGGTGGACGCTCCCCGAGCTCGTCGCACCGCGGGACGTCACCTTCCTCTCCCAGAACTGGCAGGTCATCGGATCGAAGTCTAGCCTTGCGAGCGTCGTCGAAGAGATCACGGGCATTAGCCGCGAGGTGTTCTTGCACGTCAAGTCCCTCGACGAGTTCAGTGTCGCTCAACGGCTTGCGTGGGCCTCGCAGCGGGAGACGATGTTGGTGGAGGACGAAGCGTACTCGCTGCTCGGAATCTTCGGGGTCGACATGCCCATTCGGTATGGCGAGGGCGAGCCTGCTTTCCGGAGACTCCAGGAGAAGATCATGCAGCGCGTTCCGGACCAGAGCATCTTCGCGTGGGGCGATGTGCACGTGGGCTCTGACCAAGGGATGCCCGAGCTCTCGAAGACCCCCGCAGTCACAGCTGGTGTCGAAAAGCAGAGCTTCTTATGTTGCGCATACGATAACCACAACTACCGGTCTCTCCTTGCCGCCTCTCCGAGCACCATAGAGGACAGCGCAAGGTCCATACGTCCCGCCTCTCGTGACGTCCTCCGCCGCCTCGGACTCTCGCATCCAGACACCTTCGAATGCACGCCGTCCCCGCGCGGTTTCCGGACGCAGTTCCAGACGATCCCTCTCTCTCGCTATTTCCCCGCGCGCTCGGTACGCCGCGATTCCCCAGAAATGGCGCACTGGCGGTGGTACCTGGCGATCCTCGCCTGCGAACACGAGGACCGGCCGGGGAGCCTCCTCGGTCGCGTCTGCTACATCCTTCCCTCCGACGAGCCCGGTCCCGAATTCCTCCACCCCGGATATGTGCACGTCTCTCCCCGAGCGGAACGCAGCGAGGCCTCGCCGGATCTCTTCCCTCTGTCGCCCGAGACGATCGAGAGGTGTCGGCCGTACATAGAGACGAGGACCGTCTACATCTGGTTCTCACCGCAGCTCTGTCTCGAAAGCGCCTCCTAGCTATGCTCTCAGGTGGATCGAATTGATCAGGTCCCGTTTGCACGTGTTTGTATGATCCTCCGTATTGAGGACTACGTATACAGCCCACACCCAATGACCCGCAGGGCTTACGGCCGAAGGTCATTCACCACTATCCACCATCGTAATTAGCGGCTTTTTGCGTCGGTCATAACGTCGAGATAGCGACCGCCCCGGACGATGAGGGCGAAGGCCATTCGCCAGGTACTTAGTTAGAAAGGGCGGGTCATATCGCATACTATCAGGTCTATTTATGTATATGACACGATCTATACCGAAGTCGAGGTAAATGGTTGTGTAACGGGGGGGCGACGGTGGAGGAGTGTAGCATTTCGTGCGAGGGGGGATGGGGACGGGCTATATCTGCCAAAACGTCTGGTCAGTAAGTGGCTCTGGTCAGATCTACAGGATCACGGTAGACAAGGAGCCAGAGCTGCTACCCAGAGCCTTCTCCTCGTCGAAAGGGAACTTGGTCGCCGCGCCGGCAATAGCCACAGCACCCTCGTCCGAGTCAAGGAGACAGGGTGCATTGAAGATCGAACCGTCGATGAACGAGGGGACGGTCCGGGCGAACACAGCGAGCCACACGAAGAGCACGATGCCTGCGGAGATAGACGGGTCAGCTCAACACATCCTCTACACAAATGAACGGGAGGTGAAACAATACAGCTCCATGCAGCACCGATCGCTCTGAAGACCGGGCTATCCAGCACCCTAGACAGCTGCACGCAGCACAGCGCAAACACCCCGTTGGGGAAGATGAGGCCCCAATACGCCATCGAGAACGGTATCCGGGCCTCCGCACGCACGTGGAAGATGGTGAGGGGCGCGACGAGGATCCACGCGACGCCCATCGAGAAGAGCACGTACGCGCCCAGGAAGCACCCCGCGAAGACCATCTGGCCCGCGAGCGCGATTGTTGGGAAGGCGTCGCCCGTGTGCATGTGCAGCGGAAGGAGCTCGGAGAGGACTTGGCCGTTGACGAGGAGCGAGAACGCGCCCTGGCCGAGCGGGCCGAGCGGGATGAACGCGGAGAGGACGAGTGTGGGGTCGGGCGGGCCGCTCGTGATGAGGCGGAGGAGGTAGGCGGTTATCATCATGAGCGCGAAGCTCAGGCCGATGATGAGCGTCGTGCAGGAGAAGGCGGAGGTGAGGAGGGCGATGGTTGTGGAATGTGGGAGGAGTGCGTGCGAGAGGAGACCGCCGGAAGTTGACGCGACGACGAGCGTGACTACAGGTAAGAGCCACGTTGCGGTCATCTTGTTGATAGAGTGGTCTTGTCGGGTCATCCTAGACAAGGGGTCAGCGGTAGATTCTCGTAACTAGTTGGCCCGAATGTTCGCAGGTTTTTTTTCCGTGACGAAGAAAAGACAATGACGATGCCACGTCCTGTACTGTACATATGTGCCCCAACCAGAAGCAGACCCATGCGTCTAACCATCCAACATGCAAACCGTAGGATGTAGCAGGCATCAAACAATCATCGAACTAAACCGCAAGGATGTGGCTCACATGGTGTAGATCATGCCAAAGGCAATGACGTATGAGAGAGCGGAGTCCAACAACCAGATTCCCCAAAGGGTCCAGAGGAATCTTGTACCGCCGAAGCCCCAATCCTGGTTTATGTTCTGCAACAACAAGGTGAGAGTGATACACTAGGAGACGTAGCGCGCGATTGCGACGCACCAGAGCAGAATCGATCAAGGTTGTGATTCCCATGGGGAAACATCCCATGAATAGACTTTGCGTGGGGTGTGTGATCATCGGGCCCCAGACCTGGAGAGATACATACTGCTGTGTTAGTCGTATGGGCAAGCACTTGCCTCGCCTCTGCATTGAGTGTTGTAAATAGAAACATACCTCAGGGAAGAGAACATATCGAAAGACTGTGCAGGCGCAGACGAACAGAAACAACATGAAATTGAACAAGAACACAGCGAGGGCGACGTTCTTGAGCACCAGACTGCCAGTGTCGTTGTGGTAGGGAAAGTTGTAAACGAGGGCTGAGACCGCGCCGGTGCTCATGATCACAGCATGCCAAACCCAAGTAGAATGCCTACGAAGCACAGTGAAGTCAGCCATGTATCATGCATCCAGACTAGGCATACATAGTTGTCGTGGCGAGGGCAAGGCCTCAGCGCACATCCAGTGACTCGGAGCAAACTCCGGCACGCTGGACGCCGGAATATAATCCTGCAGCTCCCAGCGCTTACAGGCCTTGCCAAAAGATCAGAGAGTATCAGACGTACCGAATGCGCTCAGGCCAACTCTTCCATGCGTATACCGGCTGAATCAGAGGCATTTGTGCGTATGAAACCTGAAGATGGAGGGAAGGCTGAAAGGTAAGAGAAAAGGCTGTCGCCAGAGGTTGAGCGGGAGAAAGTCGAGGAGTACTTTGCCGAAGGGTGCCGCGGCCGGTGAGACCATGTGAGGGCTGGATGTCGCAAGGTGACTCCACGGGGAGGCCGCACAAGCCAGCGCCCACGAATTTTCATCCTTTCCGGTCATCTCCTGAACCTAATATTTTAAACGAAAACGGACGAAAATCGGCACGTACAATCCTCAAGCTTCAAGTCGTGCCCGGAGGATCGTAGTGGATGCTGCGCTGACATGCGACAGCGTGGAACCAGATCCTGGAGGGTGTAGAGGCAGTCTGCAGGCTCCAGCAGTTGGCAACAGCTCAGAGCCAGCCGAGTGACGAAGATACAAATGCGGAGTGCGGTCCGACCAATCGATTGTTGATTCACTGCCAGTGTCCATTTCCCGTCAGAGATAAGATGTACGCCGCGGAACACAGTAAAGTACATAAGATGACGAGCACCGAGTCATAACAAATCAGAGACGCGTCCAGTGTTCATAGTTCGTTCAGTTGGTAGTGGCATAGGTGAAGTGCGTGGGGGCAAACCCGACGCAGGCGTTGGCTGAGTCGTAAACGTAGTAGAACCGCTCAAGGAACGTGTAGCCGTCGATGAAGTCGAAGCCCTCGCCAGTGGGCGAGCCGAGGTCCGCCGTGACGAGGTAGATGCTGTTTGCGTCACCCCCAATCACAGTGTTCAGCTGGATGAGAGCCGAGGCACCAGTTAGCGTTCTGTGATAAAGTTCATGATGGCATGGGGAAACAGACGTACGGCGCGGGGCCAGATCTGCGCGTTCGGCGTGAACTCGTAGGTGGTGTCGCCGATGTGGAAGAAGAGGCTCTCGAGGTTCGTGAACTGGTCCGCAGTGATCGTGAGCAGGCCGGTGTTGTTGTCGATGACGGCCCCGGTAGCGTTCTGGTATGCGGCGAATGCGTCTGTTTACGATGAACCCGACGATGTATGTCAGTCACGACAGGACTCCTATCAAGGAAATAGAGTGACAAACCGGATGCGATGTAGACGAGAGTGGTACCGGTGTCAGTGATACCGGCAGTGGAAGAGAGGATGGGAGTCCCCGAAGAGCCGTAGGTGATCGACTGGTCGATGCCGACATACGCGGACGCAGGGCTCGTAGAGGTGATCGGGCTGCATGTATGGGCGCCATCAGTCTGGGAAATGCAATCGTGTTTAAACCGTGAAACATACACGTATTTGATAGGCCCAGTGACCTTCTTGTAGTCGACGCCCCCGAACGTGAGCTCGCCGTTGGTGACCGACTCCTGGTCGGTCGGCTCGAACGAGACACCGACGACCTTGGCGTGAATCAAGCCCTGCGCGAAGGCGTTGTCGACGACCGTTGGTATCTCGCCGCCAGTGGAGGTCGTGTCGTCCGTCAGGTCGTCGGGGCCGAGCCCGAGGATGCCGTCGAAGCCGTTGAAGCCGAACGCGATCTCGGCCACTCCGATGCTCTGGTTCTTGATGACGAGGGACCCGATGGTGACCGTGTCGGTGTACTCCTCACCGAAGAAGAAGCCAGAGCCGTAGAAGACTTCCTGCAACGCGGACACATCGACATCAGCCATATCCGCGTACGAGTACTCAGTAAAAGACTGTGAGACCCACCACTTCAGCGCCGGTGTCGACGCTGCTGCTCGTGTTGACGTACGGCTGGTTCGCACCGACCCAGGTGTTCGACGACCCGGTGTCGACGATCAGCTCGTAGGTCGTCGGGGGCGTGCCGACGCCGACGTTCGCCGAGTAGATCACCGCCTGGTTCGTCACGGGGACATTGATCCCAGGAAAGATTTTGCCTGCGGCGGTGTCGACGGGGGCGACCTTGGTCGCCTGCGAGCGGGCCTTGAGCACCTTCGCACGCGCCTGGTCCGCCTTGATGATGTTGGCAGCACCAGTCGAGCTGATGCGGCGTGCGATGGGGAGCGTCACGGGCGACGAGTCGCGGACGACGATCGGCGTGGCAGACACGACGACCGCTGCAGCGGCGAGCGCGAGGAGAGCGGAGAGACGGGCCATGGTAGGTGTTGAGAGAGGTGCTGGAGCAGGAGATAAGGTAGAAGGATGAGAGCAGAACTCGTTCCCTGGGGTGACATGGCGTCGGGGCAGCTTTATAAGCCTTTCAGCTAAGTGTCTTGTCCTCACGTCGCCGTTGCAGAGGCTACTGCACCAGACGAGTACATGGCGTTCGTGCGAGAGAGACCGAGGAACCTTAGGCGCAAGAAGCTGGTGAGGTCCTTGCATTCCACCGACGCGTCCGGATACGCAGCTGAGGAGCGGTGCACGAACCACAAGGAACTAGTGCAGTGGAGAACCCAGCCAGTTGCCGGTAGCAGCCCAATAGGGCGCGGGAAGGACCCTTTCGAGTGGTCCAGAAACCTCCCCACATGGACAGGCACCATGTCTTGCACCAAGGTAGAGAGGGACTGCGGCGTAAGGTCCGGTCGTTGGATGATGTCCTTGCCATTGAGGGCCGGGATTCCATCTTCTTGCCAAGTCTAGTCCGCTGACTCCAGCGGCGACAACAGCGAAATACAAACAAGAAGACAGCGAGAACGCCTACAGTGACAGATGATCACTGCAGTCAGAGTCATAGCATATCACCGCCTAGGGCCGTATGTAAGGGTATTCCATGGAGAAGAAGCGTAGTCGTCAATTGTGTGATCAGGCGTCAACTAGGAGACAAGCTGTCGACGAACTGGAGTCTGGATAGAGCACATAGTGGTCAGAAAGTTCAAAGCTTGATTGGATTGCGGGTGCAAACATACTATTTCCACAGAACGAACAGGATTTACGCATTTCCTGCAGCTCGGAAAAGGTTTGAGAGGCACGAATACGCCAATTCTACGCAATCGCTGGATGGTAGCGCCAGGAGTTGACGGACTCGATGGCCGCAAGGATCGGCGGCTCCTAAATTGGCACAAGCACCTTGAAGCTTCAATACCTGCGCCAGGCCCGTCCACGAGACTCATCGCGTTTCGTCACTCTACATAACGTTCACATAACGGTGTGTCGGCCCCGACGAGGGAAACCAAGGTCGAGACAGTGAGGAAGGAAGACGATGACGCAAGATATCTTGCTTGAAGGTCTATGGAAGAAGCAAATCAGAACTGCAAGGTTATGTTAGGAGAACGAAAGCCCTCCTCGTGATATGGTGTTGCGGCCGACGATGCTTCGCACCACTGTCCCCATTTCTCGGAGCGGACGCCATCCGCAGAAAATTCCCAAGGTCTACAACGCCGACTTGTGAGATTAGGAGCCAGACCGAGGACTCCATTCAAATTCTTGCTTCCAGCGCGGCCTTCTCTACCGCCTTCTGTTCATTCACAAGGGGCTCGGGACCGCTCATGCACAGCGTCATCTGCGTTCTAGTTGCCATATGCACCTTGAGAAGACAGCGGCCGCATCTCGATTGTAAATACACCTACGAAACGTCAGTACGTCCGGACAGAACGCTAATAGTCCTAGGTCAATCAGTTTTCCGCAATATACAGGAGTCGTCATTGCCTGGCCACGTACCCTGTATGCGCTACCGTCGTGCTTCTTCAGACATCGGACCAGATACCTGACAGCGGGAACCCTACCCTGGACGCCAGCATTATGTAGGCGCGGCGCCTGCGCCGTTGAACGAACCCGGAGCTACTGCAGAACGCTCCGTATACAACGGCCGGCGTGCGCAATCCCGATCGGCATGATACACATCTATGATACAAAAATCAGAACTCGACTCGAATCAAGGGACAAACGCGAGCAAAGGTCACGAGTCGGCCGCTACGTGAACCTCACCACCGCCTTGTCCCCGCTGCCGCCTTGAGTTGGATATCCAGTCGCCGACCGAGGCCTTGAACGAGTCCGAGCCAGTGATGAAAGTGGTTGATGCGCTGACGCAGACGCTCACAATGTTGACCGCAGCCCAGGTTCGGCACAGGGACGTTGATATCGGCGGAGGCCCGTGTTGTTATTCCGGCGACCGCCTGGGACGCTTTCCAGCTTTGCTTGAGCATTTTCTCGTGAGCCTGGCCCACCTGAAAATTCCACCACGCCTGCCTAACTGAGGTTATCGGGGATGAGTACTTGGCTTCCAATACTCACAGATTCCATCGGTCTAAACATGTTGCGAGCGGGCCCTGTCTGACAGCATTGCTCGAATACGCATATATGCAGCTGTGCAGACCTTCCTCCATAGCTCCGAGAAGCCCATAGCCTGCCTCGCGAGTGGAATCAAGAAGCAAAGACATGTATTTACCAGCAGCTAAGCGCTAGCTAAGCCTCGGTGCCGCTGCGTCGGAATGCAGGTCACTTCCACGCTCACGTGCATGAGGGTCGCATGCAGACGCGCGGGCAAACACTAAGAGCGTCCTCCAGGTCCGAGTGGACTCCCTTCCACCTCGCCATGTAGGCCCTCTTGTTTCTCCTGTTGTCAATAATCGAAAACTAACGGACTTAATGTTGTCGCCTTCAGGTGATACCTATCTCGTATCCAAGGCTGCCTACGATGTACCTCTTGGTTCAATGCGGACTCACAGTATACTTATTCGTGCCATGCGGTAGTAGTATGTTCTCTCCTCCGATCCAGTCTTAGCAGTGACATTTGGAGAGAGACAGCCTGACAATTAGTCGTCAACGATGCACTTTGAAGGACTTGGGGACAAGTGAGTCGATCAGCATGCAATTTTTTGCCCTGCTGACGTTTCCGTTCATGCATTACACCTATTAACAGAAGACAATAAATCGTCGTACAGTAATACTGGCAACCACAATATATACCCACCGCACACACCAGTTATAATGGCTCAGAGTCCTATACAGTGCGGAAAACGGCGTATATGGACTATCCCGTCGTCATCTCCGGAGGCCAGGAACTCGCCATCTGGGGAGAATACGACGTGCCGCACGGCCGCCTTGTGCTCGCTAAACACCACGGCGCAGGAAGCCCCCTCTAGCCTCCACACCCGCACTGTCTTCTCCCACGACGCAGATGCGACGTACTTTCCGTCGATGGAGAAACATGCTTGAGAAATTGCCCTTCTCCCAGGCCCCTCCTGAAACGAGGCCGTTTCTTCTCCCCGTGTCACGTCCCAGATCTTTACGGAAGAGTCGGACGAGACAGAGAGCAAGGATGCCCCATTCGGAGAGAAGGCGACGTCTACCACCGGACCCGCGTGTCCGTGTAAGACAGCAAGCGCGGCTCCAGTCGCAACGTCCCATATTCGTACCACGTCGAATTCTTGACTTGGGCCGTGTGAGTACCCGTGGGCAGTGGCGATTCGCTCACTCTCAGCGTCGAACGAAAAGGCATAGATAGTGACATGCCCCTTCGCGATCCTACTCGGATGTGATGGGATCGTACGAGGCTGGTCCCCCGCGGGTGGTCGCCAGATGTTGCAGCTGTGGCCATGCATAGGCGACGAGGAGATCCACGCAAGACAGCTCGAGTCCGGAGAGAACTGCAGCAGCCGCGGCTGGGCGACACACCGCGGACCGTCGACAAGGCCACGCTGCTGTAATGTCAGTGCATCCCAGACGCGCACTGTTCCATCCAAGGATGCAGATGCGATCAGCGCGCCGTCGGGAGACCAAGCACAGGTAGTGGCAGGTTGAGTGTGACCCTCGAGCGAGGCGACTTTTCGGACGCAGTCATTTCCGATGTCCCATACTACCACGGTCTCGCTACCCACGCCGCTGACTGATACTAGTCGGAGGCTGTCCGGCGACAATGCGAGAGCATCGACAGACACTTCGTGTGCCAGCCATTCCTGTGTGATTATAGCTCGTGCTGCATCCCAGACGATAACGGTGCCGTCCATAGAGGCAGAAACTATAGATTTGCTGTCGCCAGATGCGACTAGGCATGTTACGTGCGCCTCGTGACCAAGCGTAGGAGCTGGAACATCCGAGTATGCTGCACAGTCCTCATGGTGAGCTCACGAAAGAAGATGAGGCTGGATAGGACGGGACGTACGGCGCATGAAGGCAACAAGCCCGCGCTCACTCAGTTTCAAAAAGCCACGTTTGATGGTTCCAAGCCAGAATTCCAACCGATCTACTTTAGAGGGATGGAGAGCGAGACGAGATAGCGTCGCCGGAGACAAGCTAAGAAGAACGTCTTCCAATGCGTTGCAGGCCTCCTGCGCAGGACCGCCCCGGGAGAGCGGCCGGCCGAGACTGGCGATGTGATGCAGCTCGAAGTCGACCTGCACAGTCCGAAGCCGGGCGCGAGGGATGCATCCCAGGATCTCCGTGACGCAGCGAATGTCGTGCAATAAGGCCGGTGCATCGTCGCGGTTTGCCAAAAGCAGTCGCCGAGACGAGATGACAAGCGTCAGCGACGCTATCTGCGAGAGCTGACTCAACGCTCTTTCCAGCCGTTCTAACACCACTGTCAGGTCGCCAGCAGGGAGGAGAGAGATTGTGATAGTAGAGGCCTTACCGAAGCTGTCGCGGGTACGAGGATAGTCGGAGACCGTCAGGACGAGATCCTCCAGCGTCTCCCGACCCGAGCCCAAGAGATACTCAACCGCGCCCATGTCTACAAATATGCCGAGCTTGGTGTTCGGTGTTCATCTCAGCGTTTTCACACATACATCCTGACAAATGAATCGAGGCACTCACGCGCAAACGTTTTAGTCTTAGTCTCGGCGACTGGATGATCGCAGCGGCGTCCGTGCTCGTGCCCTCGAGCCCGTGGGCTTCTGCTGTCGTCCGGTACCGAATCTGGGAACAAGATAGACTACAGACTCTGGCGAACGCCAGCACCAGCGCCTCGAAGTCCTCCACGTCGTCGAAGCAGATGTTCGACAACTCCAGGTGCTGTATGCGGCCGCCATGTCGCTCGTAGCCCCTGAGTGCTGAGCGGCGGGGCGAGAATAAGACCGGCTGGCCTTTGGGCCCGCAGTCGTTCTCCGCCACCTCCATCCTCCATGCGTGCAGGTTCGGGAGCCGGGAGAGGAGGGGGGTGGGGGCGGCGTTGAGGAGGCGGAGGGTCGGGGTGCACGGGTCGTAATTGAGGGTCATGGCGAGGGTGATTTTGCGGACGAGAGCAGGGGCCCACGAGTGGGAGTCGAGGAAGGTGCAGAGGTCGTCCAAGCGTTGTACGCTCCGGATGACGATGCTGCTGAAGAGGTGGTAGCGAGTGCGGGGTAGAAATACCTTACATGCCAGTGAGAGACGACGCAGAGACTCCGTGCAGTCGGTAGCTTGGTCGATGACCGCTTCAAAGACCTCCATCGGGATGGAGAGTTGAACGGCCATTGAGCGGCGGTTGGTTTGATATCGACCTTCTCGACGGCAGGAAGGGGAAATTCTGGGATTCTGGGTCAGCCCCCGTTACGAGAGGGTAGTAGGGACGAGACAAACTGAAGGCGTTGCGCTCCGAACTGAACGTTAGCTATATATATCTCGAGTTCGAAGATGCGGGGAGGCGTGGAGTTTACTTATCGCAGATCACGACACGGGATTCGCTTCCTTGGGCCTTATCTTCCAGCAACCCACTTATCGCGCGGGGTAACCTTGGCACGATGACATAAGCAGGATATGCAAGTTGCAACGTACAATCATTACAGGGGCAAACAGCACCATCGCCAGGACCGGGCAACGATGACAACAGAGTGTAACAGACGCCATGACCCCCACATCACAATTTCGATTTCTGACCAGGACCAAACTTCACTGTCATAACCGACGCATCAGCCACTGGATGAGTTGGACATACATAGTGGCGTACCTACCAGGCTCACGTCTTCTCATTTGCTTCAATCGCCAGGAGGTGGACGTCAAACCAGTGCAACTGCTTCCCCATCCGGAGGCTCTTCACCGTGATAAACTTCAGGACCTCCAATATGAAGCGGCGCGATCTCTGAGTGCCATCGCGGATCGATTGAGCGATCCCCCGGAGCTAGGCCCCATCCTGTGCGATCAGCGTAGCAAAAGGGCCGGAGTCCCCGGAGGGCGAGGGAGGCTCTTGAGCCGCGCCTGGAACTTGAACTTGGAGCTCGTCAAAAAACCTCCCTGACCAGCACCGCGACGTCGTGCAAATCTGCCGCCCCCACCGCGAGCTCCTGCCGCATGGCACGAGTTTCAGCAGCGATCAGCCCCGCCAGCGACAAGGTGCAGATGGCTTGGTGACCGGACGCTGCATCCCACTCGTCGGTGTAGCAGCCCTCAGGGAAGAGTTTAGACAAGCATCACGCCATGGAATCCTCATCGACATTGCCAACCTGCTTGACTGCCGCCACGCGGGGAGAGCTGGAGGACCTGTCTGGGGGGAGCGCTATGGAGACAGTAGGGACACGATGATGAGCGGATTGAACGCCACCGTCCGCATGGAACTTACGAGGCATGCTAGACATCACTCCATTGGCCTGAACGAGGAGGAGGTTAGAAAGGAATGCGAGATCTGCCTGGATGGTAAAACAGCTGTGGTCACGGTCAATGGGGCCAGAAGGCTCGAATGCGGCAGGCAGAGAATTATATCCTTAGAAACTATGGTTATTGTTCTTAACTGCTTTCGCCGATGGGCTGCTGCTGCCAGTAGAGGGATTGGAACGATGGGTAGCGTAGAAATGTCTCAGTGTCGTATTGAACGCTTCAACCAAGTAGACGGAGCTCTCACCTCTTGCTTGATGGCGGGCTGCGTGAAGTCGGAGGGAATTCTGGCGATGATACAAGGAGGACGACTGGGGGATGTTGGGACTGAAGCGGACGAGGCTCGACTTTGTAGTGCTCTCGGGAGTAAAGATTGTCAATTCAATGGCATCAAAAATTCTTGATTCTCTCACGTGAAGGCTCCGAGAACGGACCCAGTAAAAGGACTAGCCTGCAGGAAGAGCCAGACGGTCCCCTATTACGTCTTCGCGCCTGCACTTCCCTCATATCCGCACTTCTTTCGTACCCATATGCGGTAGGCTCCGGTCCACCCCTCCGCGCATTAACGTCGATTTGTGGAGGGACTCGACGCTGAGGAGGTAATGGCCGGTCGTCGCGAAGCGCAACTTGAGGACCATCGTGAATGACCCGGTCCCCGGCGTGCTGATGAGGACTTCGTTCCGACTGCTCGTGAGGTTGATGTTCCACGGCGAGGCGAGAGAATCCGTCCAGGAGAGCGTGCAAGGCTCTGCCTGATAGAGGTCCTGATCGCTGGCGCGGTGGGGCGTAATGGGAAGCGCCGCAGACACCTGCACCTCAGCCGTGACCGTTAACCGCCTGCCACCCTGTTCGACGGCATGTCGGTATTTGATCAAGACGGCATGTGTGTCGCTCGAGAGAGTCAGCGAGTGAGTGTCCTGGCGGTCCCCGTCGGGACCCCGAAGCTCCGCCGCGTATCCTTGCGCAGACAGAGCGTCGCGCGTCTTCTTCGACAACACCAAGGTGATCGTTTCGTGCGGTTGCCTGCGGGCGACGTCAAGCGCGCCGTCGTCCTTAGCCCACGGATGCGCGATGTAGACCGTCTTGAGGACGACCTGTGGGACCTGTGGCAAGCCGAGACCTATGATATTCTCGGGCGACAGAGGGAGGAGGTCGAAGAAGTGAGCCTCAGTGATGGACACAAATCCGCAGTGCAGGAACTCGACGTCAGACGTCGAGGGAGGGATGCAGCACACCCGACCGAGTAGCTGCCCAGGGAAGTCCTTGTGTTCGCACCCGAGGATAAGTAGATACCACTGGGAGTCGTCAGGGTAGGATATCCCAGCGGCGGGGAGGGGTATCAGCGGTAGCTGCGTGCGAATACCGTGTGGGGTGGAATTGTAGTCGGAAGCAGGAAGGTGGGTTTGGAAGGAGGTGAGTCGACGGATGACCTCGTCGTGAGAGACCGCATCGATGTTCCAACTGGGGAAGAAGGCGTAGGGAGATGTGGCAAGGAGGGAAGAGCTCTCCGCAACGCCGCCCGAGTAGCGCTTGCATGAGAAGAGAACCCGGGCCTCTGGATTACGCTGTGGCCCAGCCGTAGGTAGCCCAGATAATCGACCCAGGGAGTCACTCAGATTGGCAGAGAAGGACGTCCACGCGAAGAGGCTCTGGTCGGGGATCCGCCGCATGATCTCCTCCTGCAGTCGTCGGAAGGCGCGGTCGCCTTCGCCGTAGAGGGTGGGCATGGTGATATCGAAGAATCCAAGCAGCGAATATGCCTGATCTTCCACCCTCGTCGTACAGCGAGCCGCAGCCCATGAAAGCCGCTCAGCGACACTGAACGCGCTAAGCGGTTCCACACGTAGAAGCGCATTATAGTGGATGCGGGTGATCTCCGCGATCAGGGAGGTGAGACGATGCTTGGAGCCAATGACCGTCCACTCCACAGAGAGAAATACGACACGCGCAGGCGCGATGAGCTCCTGCAGCGTCCAACCGCGAGTGAACCAATAGCTCCGCCGGAAATGGGAGTCTTGGGCTGCGTGATCTTCGTCTGCGGGGACGTCCACGAGGAAGGCGTAGCAGACGTCTGCGCGTGCATACCACTGGGACATGGAGTTGATAGACTCGGAGAGCTCGGAGCTGCTCGTCTTGTCGATGCAACACGAGTCGATCCAGATGTAGCGATAGCCGTTCGCGCGCGCCAGCTTGCATGCTCCTCGTATTTTGAACGAGAGCTCCAGATCGTGCCAGATGGAACTGAGAGGGGGTTCGGACTGGCTGGGTGCGGAGGAAGTTGGGAGAACGAGAGCTGGAGCGACAGAGTCCGTCGATGATTGGTTGGGTGAGGGTTGCGGAGAGGAGATCATGGACAGAAGTCGGCCCTGTTCGTGCGAAAGTGCGCTGGACGAATGTCGGAAGGGACTCTGCAAGAGGTGACGTCGAGGAGCGTACCGTTTCTGGATTTCCCTCAGTTCGTGATAAGTTTGTTCGCCTTTCGAGGACCAAGTGTGGGACAGAATGGCATACTTGGTTGTTCGATCCCGTGGGTTCTTGTCGACAAACTGACCGGTGACTGTATCCAGAAAGCGCATGGTGGGCGGGTGTTAGAACCTTGCAATAAATGAGAGTACGAGTACGCAGTCAGGACGACGCAATCAAGGAATGTTTCTGGCACAGTTGGCAAACGAAGAGCGTCGTGGCCAGTGTCTAGTGGTCTATCTGCCATGAGACCAACTGCGTAATATAATTGGTTGCCGTGCGGCATGTACAGCATCGTGTGACCAACTTGCAGGCTTCGTGGATGAATCTAAGCTTTGAAAATCCATAGCTGGCGGGTGTCGAGAGTACAGGTACGAGCAGTTGTCAGGCTTCCACAACGTCGAGAAGGGGGGATATCAAGGATCGCCGTCCTGGCAGGGGCAAGCAAGACGGCGACCGGATGTCGGCAGTCGGCTCGGACAAGCTTCAAGTTCGGGGCCAAGGCATCACAGTCACGTGCATGATTGTCACACTATACGCGCAGCCACATTCACGGCCCTGTGGCAGAGGTTGCGTCGGAAACTGTTGCGAGGAGTGTCAGGCTCCTCCGAAGCACTCGAACAGGGAACGGACAAGCACAAGCAAGCCGTGCCCTCTGTGTGAGCACAATCGCTTCTTCTACATCAGCGACCCTTACTTAGTGCATCCATCCCATTCCATTGCCAGCAGCCACTGGTACCTCCACTCCACCCCAGCTTACTCCACGTTCCTTCCCCTGGTGTTCATGTTCACGACCCAATGTTGTGACATCATTTTCACCGGTATCTGTTCACAGCCACGGGCCCGTCATGCTGGGCTAATTGCCACCCGTTCGGCCATGTAAGTCATTTGTGCCAGTCGCTATGCGCCTTCTAGACACCGAGACTGGTCAGTTCGTCGATGCAAACCTGGAGACGCAGTATGCTATCTTGTCACACATTTGGGACAATTAGGGCGAATAAACGTACGGGGAGTTGAAGGTAATCCAGCGGCGCTATGTTGGCCGCCATAGCGGTTCCAAGATGGGTACTTTGTATGCTCGTGCACCTTGGCAACACTTTATGCCTCGTTTTAATCGCATCAAAGGTGAGCTGACGGGGTTTGAATGCCACTACTAGTACTCCTCGGCTTGCAGAGCTCTGATATTGACGCTAACTTGACTCCTTTGTACCTACGCCTGCTCCTTCCGCGCGCCCCACCTGGTACCATTCCTTCCACGTTGTCTCAAGAACTAACATCAAAAGTCTTCCGTAGTTGCATCTGGGACGACCACAGGCTCTCGCCTAAGATACGGGAAGCATGCGCCGTCGCACGGATCAATGGCTACCGCTACATATGGATCGACTCCTGCTGCATCGACAAATCAAGTAGCTCCGAAGTTTCCGGGGCCATCAATTCCACGTACGAATGGTACGGCCGCGCAGACGTCTGCTATGCATACCTCGCCGATCGGAATCCACCATCAAGACGAGGACTCCTGCTTGCGAAAGAGCCGGTGGTTCACCCACGGACGGACGCTCCAAGAGCTCATCGCTCTATGCAGTGGAGTTTCTCTCCATGGACTGGGCCCCATTGGCTCCAAGCATGTTCTTGCACGCCTCGTCGAGAACGTCACCAAGATCAATCACGAAGCTCCATTGCACCTGCAGTCCCTCGACAAATTCAGCGTCGCCAGCGACTCCCGTGGGCCGCAAATCGCGAGACGACGAGGAGGGAAGACAGAGCATACTCTCTTCTCGGTATATTCGACATTCACATGCCAACCCTCTACGGGGAGGGTGACCGCGCGTTCCGAAGATTTCAGGAACTGATTATGCAGCGTCTCCCGGACCAGAGCCTCTTCGCGTGGGGACTTCTTTACCTGGACTCCCAGTTCACCTCGAACCCCGGCCTCACTTATACCGCAAAAACTCTTCGTGCCAAACCACTGCCGTACGGCCAACGACATATTCTTGCTGGATCCCCCGATTCCTTTGAAAGTTGCAAAGGTGTCAACATTGCTCGTCGCGACGCCGCGACTCCCCTGCACCCAGCCTCCCATAGCCATAAGATAGAGCATGCATCCACTTCATACGGGATCCGCACGGTGTTCCAGATGATCCCTCTCACCCGAGACTTGCTTCGGCGCGCAATACCACACGCCGCCGCGGACGTCCAACTCAAGCTCGACCCACCAGAAGACTATCAGTGGTACCTGGCCATCCTCGAATGCGAACATGCGGAACGCCCCAGGAACCGCCTAGGACGGGTGTGCTACATGCCTCCCTCCGACTCCGACTCCGATGATGTCGACTTCGTGTACGCCGGTTCCATCGTGGTCAGCTCCGAACGCAATTACTCCAGCTGGCCGAGCCATCTCTCCCCCTGTCGACAGCAACGATCCAGCACTGTCGCGCACACGCCAAGCTGAAGACGGTCTACATTCCGCACCCCGACCGCGCCGACCTGCTCTGGAGCCTTCAGCTCCAGCCATACACCAGAATCAGAATCCAGCTGGTGCTGCTGCCAGAGACGCGCGATGCTCTGCGTTCCCGCGGAAACTCGGCCACTCTCCGGGCAGCGCCCCGTACTCCGATCGCACAGATCGAACAGATCGCCGCACTGTGTCCTGGATCGACAGCAGCGTATTCGGATGGTGTGCTCGACTCGACTACGAAGGAGTCAGGTTCAATGTGGCAGCCCTGGCTGGGACGATATTGACCGTAGATCTCGCGCTAGACTTCGCAGGCGCTGTCAGTGAGGCACTGCCGGCGCCCTCGGCCGTCGAGCTGGCTGTGGACCAGACGACGCAGATAACAAGGATTAATATTTGATATTGAAGAGCGAGGCTTGCCCGCTAGCGCTGGCGAAGTCGGCACCGAGGACGAGGGCAGTGTGGAGGAGGTACTTGGATATTGAGATGCAGGGTGTGGAGGTCCGAGGAGCGGGACTGAGTAGTGGCAAGGGACCAGCGTGACTAGTGCTGTCGGCGAGGATCGTGATGATGTATCGACTTGACGGGCTGGGCTTCTATCCTGCGATAAGTCGGGCAATACATACGCCAAATTGCTCTCTTCTTGCCGCCGTTTTGCTGTGTGCGCGAACATGTCTTCGATTCCTCGCCCAGGGTAGAAACACTTGGGGTTTCGAAGCTGACGTACCCCGGATGAAGTCTTAGGAGGGACTGACCACATGAAGTCGTCTATAAATCTCTGGGCGAAACACGGCGTCTTCTCCAAAAACCTCAAAGTAAGAGCTGGTTTTGTCTTCGAGCCTTGTTCCATAGTTGACGGATACGCCGATGAGATACTCTAGGAGCTATGTTTGTGCAACCGACATTCACGTTAAACGAATGCGTCGTGAGTCACCGCCTCAGCTGGCGGCACCGCCACATCACCGCACCTGTTCTCGTGCGGTTTCGCTGCTCACGCTCAAGCAATAGTCCATGCGATACATTGACTCCTTCAAGCGAGTCATGGAGTGACAGTGGGCGACAGTTGGCCTGGCATTGTATTCACATCCGTGAGAGCAGGAGCGAATTCGGTATCTGTTCCGACAACCGCGACTCACAATGAGTCACCTGCAGACAGAACATATATCAGCCTCAACGACAGCGAAGAAGAAACCACCATACTCACCTCGGGAACCGATCCTGAGCCAAACTTGACTGAGCCTCGCTCGCTCCCGTACCCCGAGCCACACCGACCTCCACAGCTCCGCCACATACCCGAATATGCCTCGAGTCCGTAGCAAGAAGACCGACACCGTTGTCGTGCGCCCCATCCACCAAGGCGCGGATACCCCCAGGAAGATGGTTCTCGCGCCGCTGAAGGCACTGAACCAGCATCAGCCATTGGTAAGCCCGCTACCCCACACACTGCATACATCGACCTCTCCACTTCCCGCGATCCCTCTCCCTCCTCTGCTCCTACCTCCACTCCCGCACATGTCCCTCCTCTCTCTTCCGCCTCCCGGACTTCTCGCTGACACGGGCGTCGATCCCGGAATACAGACAGTGCTTGCGCCCGAGCTCGTCGCACCCCCGGCCAAGCCATGGAAGCAGCCCAAGACCGTCCCGAGGATATACCGGCAGATGCACTCGGCGCCTGGACATGTCTACAGCCCCGCGATGGGGCCCGAGTATGACGAGGCGCGCGGCGCCTACGACATGGACGTGCAGGAGGAGTGGGAGCGCGAGTGGGCAAGGAAGAGCCAGCACAACGGCGAGGAGGAAGCGCGCGGTCGTGTTGAGGTGCACATCTTGGATATTGCGAAGCCAGCTAAGCCGCGAGGTGGGAGGGGGTTCCTCCTTCCATGAGCGAGGTCAGTCGGGTGCTGATGTCGGGATCTTCCCTTTCCTAGGCCCGGCGAAGGAGTACGAAGTCGTTGAGACGGTACGGAGGGTGATTGCTCTGGAGGATGACGACGCTTGGGAGGAGTGGGAGATTGGGTCGGAGGATGAGTTTGAGTTTGACGAATGGGAGGCCGTTGAGGACGAGAAGCACCGTCATGCGTCGTACGCCATGGTGTTGCAACAGAGCCCTGGTTGAGGATGGAAGGTAACGCAATGGAACCTGGAGTCTAGCGGAGTAGAGTTTTGGAGAGCGGCTTGCATGGCTTGCACGGCTTGGATATGTTGTACCTGTATGCTGGGAATGATCAATACGGTGTCCCTGGTAGGTGACGCTTTGACCAGATATGTTGAGGCAGCGTTTCCGCACTTTCTCCTGGCTATCCATCGGCATAACTCTGACCCACCGTCACCTTTTGAAAACCATCCCGGATTCCTTCTCAACGGTTCCATGCCATAGCAGTCGGACGGTAGAATGCAGTTATTCGAATGGAAGACGAACGAACGTCAAGTTTCTCCGACTGGATCATCACCATGCCATAGGACGTAGCCAAAGTTTGAATGGCACGAACTAGAAGACGAGGTGGCTTGGGAGAGATGCTTCTGATAGAGAGAAGAACGGAGACACGTACAATGCCGCCACCCTGCGGATAATCTCCGGGACTTCCAAACATTTGCCAAACAGACTTCATAGCCAATGGTGACAACAGAGGGATGGGGAGCTTTGATTTTCAAGAGCGCAGAACACAGTGAGGGCAGATCTCTATTCTATTGTGCATGCGAGGTCTCCTTCTGCTCCCGGTATTGTCTTGTCCACTACAAGCAAGCCAGGCGTCAGTCGCGTCTGCGTCGAGACGATCCGATCCGTATACGCACACTCATCGAGGGTATGGGACGCGATGGCTCGATCAGTCGCCGCTGGACAGGAGAGGACAGTTCACGGGTTACTGTGCTGACCGCACTGGCGAACAGTGACGATAGGAAACGCACCTCCTTGTCAGCACTGACTGTGAAAACACCATAGGCGACAGCGAAGATGCCCGCGAATGCGACCGCGGTGTTAGACTTCCAGTTTGCAGGTCTCGTCCACCAACCGCCTAGCGAAACGAGTTTAGAGACCTCACAACGTCCGACGGACGGGTGGTGGGTTGTGTGATGGATGACGGGCACATACCAGATGGCGCCCAGACCGCCTTCGGGTAAGGATATCTCGCTCCTCCTCCCTAAACCATGAGCATCATGAGAACTCCGCACCAGTGCCCTTCTTATCGCCGGAGGAGGAAACGTACCATGTCGAGACGAGTAGATGATAGTAGAAGGAAAAGGTTGTTGGGTGAGTGTAAGCGACGGTGAGGCGCACGTGTTTGACAGCGCCGGCTACTTGCCCGGCGTCGGACGCGAGCTGGGCAACGCTGTGTGCATCCTCAACGTCTACCTTCTGCATGCCACCACCACCTCGTTATGTTTCATGCCCTCGGCAACTACTTTCATGAACGGCGCCGCGGTCTCACCAAGGTCGCGGGGTACGTCGGCGGCGCATACATGATCGGCCGGTATGTCTCTCAACGACTCGAGGATGTTCGGAACTCTATCCTCCAGGACAGAGCGGCACGAGAGAAGTGAGTGGTATTTGTTCTCTTTCCATCTATCACTGAGCCTGAACATGGTGAATGTAGTCTCCGGAGAAGATTCGAGCAGAACCAGCAAGACATCTCCTTCACCGTCATGGCGCTGCTCCCTACGCTCGGCACCCACATCCTTGAAGGCATGGACGTCGAGGGTGTAACCCAGGAGCTCCAGTCCTATTCAAAAGCACCCAAGGCACGCATTGAGCTGCAGCACCCAATCGCGCCGTCTGAGTCGAGCCTCGCGTCGAGCGTGGAGAACGTTCGCAATCATGAGCCAGAAGTGCGCTCAGAGAATGGGTCCGTCTCCGTGATTTCTTCCGTGGATGCCACACCCATGGATATGTCGACGTCGTCTACAAGCTGGGTCGACCAATTTCCTTCCCAAGGATCGTCATCACAAGTGTTCCCTGCATCGAGGGAAGGTGGAGCGTCTGGTTCCCCAAGGTCAAGCCTTGGTGGAACCCTCTCCGATTCCGTCCTTTCAACAGGCTCCGCGTCGGGTTCCTCGGGCCTAGGACCCTCTACATCACCAGTGGGTAACTTCTCGTCGACATATTCCTGCTTCTTAAGCGCATGTACAGGCAAAACGGCTCGACGTGCTCAGTCCTGGGACGAGGAGCAAGGCTGAGTTGTGGAGAGAGGTCAAAATACTCAGTGCGTAACAATTGTTATCCATGAAATACTTGCGCGTGTTGATCTTTCATTAGCATTTACTCGGACATTGACCGTAATCTACTCCATGACTCTCCTTTCCCTCTTTACCCACATCCAAATCAACGTGCTTGGACGCTCCAAATACATACAGTCCATGATTCAACAAGAACGTGATGAGCGTGTGCGGGAGCAGTTGCAGTACAGTACATCCGTGTACTCACTGTTTTGGGGAGACAAGAGTCTGGAAGATGCAGAGACCGATGAGCTCGAGGAGTCGGAGACTGTTAGCGAGGAGACCGAACGCAAGTTTCTCACACTCAGCTGGTGGATCCTCCACGTCGGTTGGAAGGATGTTGGAGAACGCGTGCGAAGAGGCGTTGAGGAGGTGTTTGAAAGGTATGTTATCCTTCACGGTCCTGATTCCTCCATTTTGTCATCTCTTCGAACTGTAGTGTGTCCTTGAAGACCAAGCTATCAGCTGCAGACCTTCACCGTTTGATTTGCGACGTCCGCCGCCGGGTCGAATACGAAGTGACGTTCGAGGGTAAAGAGCGTCGAATAAAGTATGTGTTTCCGTCCCACCCTTCATAGTGGTCGGACCACAATAGTCCTCATTCTTAGCCTATTCTTATCATTTTTCTATTTTTCTAGCTTCATGTCCACGCTTCTCCCACCCACGCCCGAGACTCTGCAACATGTGCTCACCCAGGGCGGTATCCCCGCATGGCTCGCAACCATACACGATCCCACCTTCGACGCCTTCCTCTCGGAGACGCGCACTCACGTTGCGTCGGGTTCGTTTGAACGTGTTCTAGAGGTCTGCCTCGACCGGGCGACGGACGTCCTCTTTCGCGGGGTAGAGAAGCACGTCTTCGGTTCCTACCACGAGCAAGGAGACAGCGTTATTGCTGGGCAGGAGCCTCGCGAGCGGCTTGCCGCGATGCTCCCGGGATTGGCCAGATGGTGCCACCTGGCCCTGGAAGGTCTGCCAAACGAGCTTGTCGATGTGCGTCTGTCGTTTCATGCACGTCTACCTATGCACAACTGACGGGATCGGGTCAACGCTCAGGGTCTCGCGGACGCCAGGGAAGTCTCCGCGCTCTCAGCAATAATATATAGTAGCTACGAGGATCGCTTTCGGTAATGCACACAAGCTTTACGTTCGCCCATTTAGCCCCGTTCTATGCGCAGGCACCAGCAACATTCATGTAAGAACAAGCGAGGGGGTTTCGCTGCTTTCTTCGTTTTACAACCCTCCGCTCCCCCCCCCCCCCTTGCATGTATGCGAATACGACAAAACATGCGTCAGCTAATGACCCCTTGGGAATCCGCCCCATTGCGCCCTTACTGTGGTCGTGAAGTGCCGCCCACCGTTTCACACATTTCTGCCCTAGATCGCACAACTGTTCCGCCAGAACGAACCTGCCCCACACGCCTGCTGCGGATGCTTCAGTCGATCTGTCGTGCAATCTAAGAGGTGCGCCGGGTGTAGCCTTTAGGAAATACCATTGGCTTAAACTCATGTTCGTTTTACTCTGAATTCCACTTACACTGTTGTCAATGTGGACCCACCTTATGCCGCCTACGTTCCCGGCCTCTCACCCTGCGTCTGGGAACCCGTGCGTCCAAGATTAGCGTGCGGTTGCGACCTCCGTCTCCGCGCTGAGGAACCCGTCCTCGGTATTCTATCGTTTCAACGATGGTTTTCAGGGTCCTGCGCTTCCGCTGATTGAAATAGTGAGTGTCGTGCACGTCAGCATTGTCATTCAGGTCGTCGACGATCCCTACCGCCTTTCTCTTTAACGCACAAGGCCCGCTCCGAGACATGTCAATGTTCCTATTCAAGGGATACCCCTACAGCAACATTTGACTGGTCCAGACGCGTGTAGGCCGGGCTGCCGACGTCGACGAGAGCATTCAGGGTGCAGTCTCGGCGCTCGACGACGCTCTCGCCGCCGCGAGCATGCTTACAGCCTTCCCTTCGGTGAAGTCTCCACAGGGCTTCCCCTCGACCCGCTTTCCCCTCGCACGCGCATCCTATCTCCCCGCTCTATCTATTCTATCCTCGTAACTCGTGGACACTATGGTACTATTCTAAACTCGTGCTCGCAATACTTGACCATGTCGGCCCTCGCGACGCGGTAGCCCCTAGCGCGCGCTCGTGAATCACCGTGGAGAATTCGCCGAGGAATCTGCGGGCGAGTGCTTCGGTTCGTGGGTTTCCATCCTTTCTGGCCTCAAGGGCTGGGACCATGGGTGGTTGGCGTAATGCCTCCGGTAGTGCTGTCTGGCACGTAGCCCGAGATCACGGTTGAGTGCGCGCCGGAGGTTCATGCTTCCGACGGCAGCCGAAGATGAAGGTACTTGGAAGTGGAAGCTTGTGAAGAATCTGCATTTTGAGAGCCGTTGGGTTCAAGGGTGTGAACCCTGTCGTCGTAACCTCGAGACTACCGGGCTGTTCAATTGTTGTCTGTCTGCGAGGTGCGAGCTTAGAGCGAGCTCTTTCATTTCACGCAAAATATAGCACTACGTTACACGAATTTGACTTCTTCCGTAAAATGTTACATACCAAGGCTCACTATCTACATTTGCGCAAGCTTCCCGACATCGACCGGCGCGCCGCCGCTGTTGAGTGCGGCTTCAATGAACGCAACGTCGACCAGCGTTCCCCGTGGGCCGTCAAGCCCATCGTCCTTCCCGTCCAGCGCCTCCAAGAACCCTGCGACCTCGAACTGAACCCCGACCTCCTTCTCCTCGATTACCTTGGTCTCTTCACCGACACGCTTTCCCTTCTCGTCTCGCGTCGCAGTCTTGACGGTGATGCGGAAGACCCCGAGCGCGCGCGTTATCTCAAGCCAGCCGTCCGTGCCGGTGACGGAGATGCTATTGTGGGCGTCAGTGACGCGAGAGGGCACCGGAGTGCCCCACGAGAGCTCGATGATGCCGTGTGCGCCATTCGCGACGCGCGCGATCGCATTGATTGTATCATGGGGGGGAAGTATGTCCTTCGCGAGCGAGGCGTGTGCCGAGAGCGTTGTGAACGGGGAGTCCAGAATCATGCGCAGCGCCGCTATAGTGTGCTGTTTCGTACAATTCAAGTTCCACAAGCGAGTCGGCACCGAGTCCGGTTAACGTCGGCGGTGGGGTTTGGTGAGTCTCAGGCACTTTACATGTGTAGTGGGAAAGGTACTTACAACGCCGCCGTCGAGCTGAGCCCAGCAAGTTGCCGAGTCCCGGGGTGAAGGCAGGTCAGGCACCTATTGCTGCAGCAACGATAAGCGGGAAAACATACCAGGAAGCCACCTTGGTACTGTCACGGAGGTGTGACCCGAACAAGGAATGCGGATAAAAAAGTAAGCATATCGTGCATAACCAAACGGAAGAATAAGGCTCACATCGGGGACCGTGCGCCAGGGGGTGTTGTACCATTTCGAGTTCTCGTCGATCCAGTTGTACGAGCGGGCATTGAAGTAGGTGATCTTGCCGAGCTTTCCCTCCCCGACGATACGGCGGGCTGCGAGGTACCCCGGCTCTGCCTCGAAGTTCTCCGCGACACGCCATACGAGGCCCTTGGGCTTGTATTTGGTCTCATACTCCTGGATGAGTGCGCGGCCCCTGCTCACATCCGGCGCGACGGGCTTCTCGCTGAGGACATGCTTCCCGGCGGCGAGGGCCTTGAGGATGATCGTTGGCTGGACGGTAATGGGCAGGACTACAATTACAGCTTCGACATCCGATCGGGCGAGGAGGACGTCCAGAGACACTTTGGAGTCCTCGTCGTGGTACACATCCGGGGGTGCCTGGAGCTGGAGGACCTCCTTGGCGTCATTGGCGAAGGTCAATGCGCTCTTGTTTGACCGCGAATAAACGGCCTTGAGGCTGAACGCGTCGCGGAGCTTCGCAAGAGAGGGCAAATGGGCTGATCGCGCGCGATCGCAGGTGCGGGGGACGAAGCGACGGGGCGCGGGGAGCAAGGGGGTGTAAGCGCAGGCTGGTTAATCTCCGGAGTTTTCTCGAGCTCGGAAGGTCGGGCCACTCACCCTCTTTGGCGAAGATACCGGCACCTAGGATTGCAAGGCCTTTAGCGGGCATGATGGTAACGGCACTCGTGTGGACCAGTACTGTACTTCCGCCGAATCGACAGGGGAGAGCAGGCAGGCGCGTTTTGGGGGGCCTTAACTGGGCTCTTCGCGGCGTATCGGATAGACGTGATGACGAGATGCAACCCGTTGTGGGGATGGAGACAAGAAGCCGGGCAAGGGCGTGTCGGAGAAATGTCGGGCCAGTCAGGATGAGGTGACCGGCAGGGGACGCTCGCTGTGTCACCGTCTTTGACCTTCAGATTGACTTCTGCAGGAGAGCGAGGCCTCTGTCTGCTAAGTCATCTGTTACAGAACCCACCCTTCCGGTGTGGACAGGGGGATCGAGGCGCCTATGCAGGTGAGTGGTCTTAGCAACGAGCGGTTGGTATCGACACTGAAGGCAAATCTCTCTCGCCCACAGCCGCGCGTGGATGTCCATGGCACTGCCATCCCATCAATATGGTGCTCTCTCGTTCACCGGATTTGTCCCGGAGTATCTGGGGATCTCAGAAACTCAATTTCTACTCGCTGAACGCTCGCCAGGCGAGGGGGAAGCTTGTACGACGAGCGTGTTTGCGGGGTCGCCAGAGATCCGGCGTGGAGTCCGCCAACGTTCTCCCGGAAGATTCTTGTATGTGGAAGCCGCCAGCCGTCTCCCTTTCCACGCCCGAGTTGGCCACTCGACTCGCACCCACCACACTCCAGCCGTCCACAGAGTCAGGGTATCCGTTCGGACTTTCCTCGGGCCACCCTTGTCAAATGTTCCGTCCCAACCCCTCAAAGATGATATCGGCGCCGCTTCCACTCAGTCCTTTAAGAACAGACATGCCCTCAGCAACCTGCCACCTTACTCGTGCTCCCTTCAGCCGTCATGCCCGCCAAAGACGCCCCGTCAGACAAGCTGCCCAGCGACTTCCTTTGGGGCTTTGCTACTGGTGCGTTCACTCCTCTCCACGCGGCGTAACATCCCGGACACGGTCCAATGCCTCCCTGCTTGCTCATCCCATTCCATCCTTTGGCACTAACTATTTGTGTTTGACTTCAGCGAGTTTCCAGATCGAGGGCTCCCTCGACGTCGACGGCCGCGGGAAGTCGATCTGGGACGACTTCTCAAAGATTCCCGGTAAAACCCTCGACGGTAGGGATGGCGATGTTGCCACTGACTCCTACAACCGGTGGGAGGAGGATCTCGATCTGCTGGTTCAGTACGGTGTGAAGTCGTATCGGTATGTGGCTCGTTGACAGCATGTACACGACTACCCCTCATTCAAGCGCGCCGCTTCTGTTTCAGTTTTTCCATTGCCTGGTCTCGGATTGTTCCGCTCGGTGGCCGCAACGACCCTGTCAATGAGGCAGGCATCCAATTCTACTCAAATCTGATCGACGGCCTCATCGAGCGGGGTATAGTTCCCTTTGTCGTGAGTTTCTACCTCTGCCTTCCTTTTTCCTCGAGCACTTCGAATTATCCGTGATTCATCCTACTTCCAGACTCTGTACCACTGGGATCTTCCCCAGGGCTTGCATGACCGCTACGGAGGATGGCTCAGCAGAGATATCGTAGACGATTATGTCAACTATGCCAAAGTCCGTCAAAATCCCGCAGCTTCTCTTTCTCCATCAGAACTAAGCATTCAAACCATTCGCGCTTAGGTCTGCTTCGAGCGATTCGGCGACCGCGTCAAATACTGGTGCGTGTCCTTGCTTCTCTTCGCTGACCTAACACATGCTCATCACATGTGTCTGCATGCAGGCTGACGCACAACGAGCCTTGGTGCACCTCGATCCTCGGCTATGGACGTGGTGTGTTTGCCCCCGGGCGGTCAAGTGATCGGATACGCTCGCCGGAGGGCGATTCCTCGACTGAACCGTGGATGTACGCTGCGCCACTCTTCCTCTGCATATCCGCACCCGCTAATTGCCCGACCCTACCTGCTGCCATCATTATCGTCCTTCGCTGTCGCCGCATGTGGTCCTGCTATACCAACGACCCGTTCGTCGGCCGGATGGTTGTGAACTTTATTTCATAAATGAAGCGTCGGGCACCACCTGATCCTGGCACATGCATACACGTGCAAGCTCTACCGTGAGGAGTTCAAGGCCAAGCACGGCGGTTCGATCGGCATTACGCTCAACGGTGACATGGCCCTTCCGTACGACGACAGTCCGGGGAGTCAGTGGTCCCCTCATTCCCATGGATGACATGAAGCCAACCTTCTCCGTCCCTTATACAGATATCGCCGCGGCCCAGCATGCTCTCGATGTCGCTATCGGTACGTTCGGCCCTTCCAACCCGCTATTGAATTCCAACCTCGTTGCGCTGGCTGATGTTGCGAATCGTATGACGGGTCCCGACAGGCTGGTTTGCCGTAAGTCCCGATGTCAACCTCTTTCAACTCACCTTCTGCCCTTCGTCTCGGCAACCACCCCGCCAACCCTCTCAACAAATTCACATTATGTCATAAACCCCATCGCATCTTGCTTTCGCATGTGATTCCCCCTTCAGATTGCGATGTGCTCACTACTCCCGCCCACAGGACCCGATCTACCTCGGTGATTATCCGGAATATATGAAGGAGATGCTCGGCGACCGCCTGCCGCGCTTCACGCCCGAAGAACTTGCGGTCGTGACCGGGTCGTCCGAGTTCTACGGCATGAATACGTATACAACGAATCTCTGCAGTGCGTACACGTCATTTGGCGAGCAGCGCGGGGTCTTGGCGCGGACCGAGGCAGCTTTCCCCGGACGCGCTTCGCTAACGACAAGTTTTTCCGTGTCTGATAGAGGCGGGGGGCGATGATGAGTTCCAGGGCAAGGTCGAATACACATTCACCCGGCCGGACGGCACACAGCTAGGAACGCAAGGTGCGTCTCATGTGGTGAGACAATAAAACTAGACGTCGCGTCTCTAATCGAGTCCGTAATGTTTAGCACACTGCGCATGGCTGCAGGATTGTGAGCGTCATTCTCTCTCACAGTGCCGCGCTTGGCCTTCGTTTAGCCGCTAATCACGACTTGGTGCTCGTACAGACCCGGAGGGATTCCGCCAACTCCTAAACTACTTGTACAAGGTATTTTTTGCGTCTCGTCATCGCTCAAGAACCCGAGCTAATCAACACGCCTGGTAGCGGTACTCGAAACCCATCTAGTATGGACTTTCAAGGTTCCTTGTGTACGGCGTCGCTGACAGAATTTCCAGCGTTACAGAGAACGGATTCGCAGTCAAGGACGAGAACACCATGTCGCTTGAGCAGGCACTTGCCGACCACGATCGGGTGCAGTATTTTCGGGGAAATACCGCTGCTATCCTTGCAGCCGTCCGGGAGGACGGCGTCGACATCCGCTCATACTTCGCATGGAGTCTCCTCGATAACTTTGAGTGGTGAGTCTCTCAGACATGCGAGGCCCCATTTGCAGATTCGTTGACGACGATATTCACCAAGGGCCGATGGGTATGTAACTCGATTTGGACTGACCTACGTCGACTATGAGACGCAGAAGCGTTACCCGAAGGAGTCGGCCAAATTCTACACTAAGGTTCGTCACGATATTATTGTTATCTTTCAGAATTCTGTGTCCTCCAAAAAGGCCTATCCTTACTCATGACTATCTAACTGTTCAGTGGTTCAAGGAGCATGTCGAAGAGGTGGAGTCAAAGAAGGATCCTCAGCCTTTGCGACTCTCACCCGGGAATGGCCAGGCGCAGGAAGAGGGCTCTTCTTCGTCGACGACTGTCGAGACTGTGGATGCTATCGCCGCAGCAAAACGGGTGGCCAACGGCGACGCTGCTACGGCGCCTGCGGTGTGTTTTTCACTTCAAATGAATCATGCCGCATGCACTAACATGTGGAATGCTACCACCACCACCACGGTATCCCCCTATTGCAGGCCAAGAAGAAGAAGACCAAGAAAGCAGTGTTTGCCCGCTTCACAGCATATATTTCGACTTTCCTCGGCCTATGAATATCGACTTGGAGATACGAACATGTCCTCCCTGTACTTTTTCTGACTATGTTTCGTCCTCCGCATTGTGCGCTTCACTTCGCCTATCCCTAGCTCTATTCCCGTGACTCTATCCCACCTTCCTTGTGCTGCTTGGCTATCTGCCTGTATTCGTGTACTTGTATCGCGCTTATATATATATATCCCGCCTTCGCGTTCAGGACGGTCCTACATCTTTCCCAGCCAGTTTCGCATGCACCATGGTACATAACAGCGAACTCCCTCCCACATGCACAACGCATTCTCAAAACTAAGTGAATGAACCCTACTAGCAGGGTATTGCATGCATGAACTGTATCAATAGTGGACTGCTGAGCGACCGCCCATGAGAGTCGTCACGGTAGAAGCTCGTATATCACGCTCAACCGCAAATTATCTTACATCCGACATTGTCATCCACGCATAATGCCAAACAACCCGCAAGAAACGAAAGTCAAACGCCAGACTCAACATTCAACGTTCAAGCCCACAGCGAGTCGAAAGCCGGGCTCCTCCACCCCGGCCGCTGCCGCTCCTTCTCCGTCTTGTGCTGCACGGTTTCCTGCCAGCTCTTGACTTTCCGCACCTGCTCCTTCATCGTCTCCCTCGCCTGTTCGACCACGCCCCGCACCTCCTCCGCCTCCTCTCTCTCTTCAAAACTCTCCGCGAACGTGCCCTTCGGTCCGTGCTTCCTGCCAGGGAGCACCTGCGGCTCGACCCCCATCGCGAACTGCACGTCCCGCTCCCTGTCCTCCTTGACCACGCCCGTGCCGGTCGCCTTCCAGCCGCTCAACAGGCTCGCCGTGCGCTCCTGCGTGCGCCGGAGGTGGCCGAGCTCGGACCAGAAGCCTGCGACGAGACTCGCGCCGCGCGGCAGGCCCGTGTCCTGGAACACCTCCGCGCGGCGGCCGACGTCCCACGCGAGCGCGTCCAGGTGCTCGAGCGTGCCGCGAATCTGCTCGCGAAGGACAGTCTCGATCGCCTCACGCAGGCGCGTGCGCATCACGGGGCGGAAGAGCGTGACGAGGATCGGATGGTTCGACGCCTTGATCGCAAGCGCGGCGTCCTCAGACACCTTGACGTCGACGCGCTGGATGTCAATGAACGAGTTGCGGCGCTGGCGCTCACGCAGGCCCTCGGCGGTGTTCGGGATGGAGCGCACGACGACGTCGATGTCGACGCCCTGCGGTGGGATCGTGAACTCGAGGAGGCCGTTGATCTCGGATGGCCCCATAGTGGCGGTCTTGTCGTTATAGTAGAATGATACCTCCTTGAACTGCAGCTGAAGTCCCTGAAGGTAAAGCCGAGTGAGCGTGCCGACCGCGACGTCCGCCTTGCCGGGGGAGGGGGCTTTGATGTCAATGTCGGTGATGTTGCGGATGTACGCGTGACCAGGTAGCAGAGAGAACTTCGAGATGTCGAGGTCTTCCAGCACAAACTCGACTTCATTGTCCTTGTATTCGGTCCTGAATCAGGGTGAGCGTATGCATAAGCAATGCGTGACGGCAGCACCAACCTCGGAATGGGAATATCCTTGATCGACTGGACGATTCTGGGGAGATGGACGTTAAAGACGTCCTGCCAGAACCAGGGCGCGCGATCCATGAACGCGTGCGCGCCCGCAGTGCTGGTAATGAGTAGCATGTTCTCGACGTCCTCTGCAAATCGGGCGCGGGCGCGACGCAGCTCGCGGAGGTCCTCCTCTTGATCTATCGCGCGCTGGAACTCGGTAGCCTCGTGCTTGAGCGCCGAGAAGTCTGCGCTCCACTTGCGTCCCTCCTCCGAGTCCTCGCTGATCAACTCCTCCCACTCGTTGCGGAGTGCTTCGCGCTGCTTCTCCGCCTCCTCGCTGCGCACGAACCCAGGCTCGTCAAGGCTGGTGTGGAGGTGTGCGAGCAGCTTGTCGAACCAGGAACGGATATCAGGGTCTTGTTGGATGTCGACGCCGCACACGCGGAGTGCCCCAAAGAACCCGTCGAGAGACTTGCCATTCGCAAGGCGCTCCATGAACTCGCGGAACCCACGGATAGCGGTGATGAGATGCTTCTCGGTCGTCGGGTCGTCGATGAATGTGTCGAGAGACGTCGCTTGGTTCACGTCTCCCGCCGCGTCGAGACAGCGGTTGATCCATTTGTCGAAGAGGTCGAAGATGGTCGAGATGGATTCACGGTAGCTCTTGTCGCTCTGCGCGCGATCGCAGGTCTGCAGTGAGCGATGACGTCAGTGGGGCCCGCGCCGACAGCATCCGGAGACCACAGACCTCGTAGAATGCATCCTGGATGCGCGAACTGGAGCGCTGAGCGAGCTCCTGAGCAGCTTGTGCTGTCGACTGTCCGGCAGCAATGGCCTTGGAACCAACCTCCTTGGCGGTGTCCATGCCCTTCTCGAACTTTGCACGCACGTCGGTGTCCTCTGGTTGGTCCTGAGCCTTGCGCTTGATGCCAAACTCGCTTCGTGCACCCTGCTCGACCTCTTTGTCAACCTCACGCAAGACGTCAGCGGCCCCGCGAGCCCTATCGCTGAGATGGTGGGCGGCATCGGCGAGGGAAAGACGCATGAAAGAGGCGAAGTCATGGAACAACGAGCGACCCTCGTGTGCGAGATTTTCGGAGAGGACGGAAACTAGGGTGCGGAGAGCGTGGGTCAGCGCACGAGTGTCAGCCTTGGCCTGCTCGGTGCCAGCTTCAGGGATCGGCGCAGAGATACTGGACACATCTACTTCCGAGAGATGCCAAAGCGACTCCTGAATGATGTCGTCGGCTAGATAGACATAATGAGAAGAGAAGAGAATGGCAGAAGTTGGTAAGAAACATACCGTTCTTGTTGTCGCCTAGCTTCTTATAAGCAAGAAGCAGTTGACGAAATCCGTCCTGCAGCTTCCGTCCCTGTTCACTGAGTTGACCCACTTCATTGAACGGTTGGTCGGTGAGGAAGGGAGAACTCAGGATACTGTCGATAGCTTTCGAAATCTGCTGCTGGGATGGAAACTTCCCTGCATGGAAGGCGGCTGCGACTGAAGATGTTTTATCCATGGTGAGGAGATTTAGGTCGAAGAGGTGCGAGCACGGCGTACTGCGATTGGCCTTTATACGCAGGAACGCTAAGCTGGGATGTATAGGGGGCGACAGTGGGGAGGTGACATCATTCTTTATGTCGTCCGCGGCGCTCCACCTGGGGACTCGCGCATACCCGCCTCGCACGCAAAGCTTTAAAGGGTGGATATTGTTCCTATCAGGTCGTGCATTGCTCATGGACAGGCTCTTCAATTAATCCTGTCAGCATGCACTATCCAGGCATATATCCACGACTACGAACGCACCTCAAGTCAGGACCCCAAGGTGCATAACGGGTAAGTAGGACCGTCAAGTTGAAGGTCCGCGTGATTCTACCCCTAAGTACTATTGCTTGTCGACGCTCCTGGCGGGTACCTGGCCCCATCATTTTCGATGCCTTTTCCACGGGGTAGAACGCGACAGTACGACTCAAGGAGTACGGAGAGGGGGAGGGTGTATACGTCGCGCGCGGAATCTGGGAAACCGAGGTCCGCAACGACCCAACCGGGCTTGGGGGCGGTCTGTCCTGGGTCGCGGATGAGGAGCTTGAGGAGTCGAGCGCGGCATATTAACACATAGGATGTAGTGGGTGGCGTTGAACCATACCTTGGTACCTCCAGTGCGTCCACCATCCAGCTTCCTGATTGTCTGAGCGCGATAGTCATAGTCCTGATGACTCCATGATCAGCCTCTCTGCTTGCGGGGGCACGTCCAAAATCGGTCGAAAACTACAAACCCCCGAAGAAGACGTACCCTGGTAACCATGGCCCACCCCTTCTCCTTCTCCGCTCTGAATGTCTCCTGGAAGGCTGAAGCACTATGAATCGCGATCTAGACGAGGACGGCCGTCCATCATATCCCATAGTCCTTCAGCACCGATCCGACGTCCCGCCGCGATTCTCTTCAGGACTACCAGTGCGAATGGTGTATCTCATGAGAGAATAAGGAACAAGCTGGAGAGTGCTAGTAGAAAAGTATGGCGGTGGACTGTACTGTACAGTGTACTGGCCCGGTGCCAGGAGCGGGAAATGCCGGGCAGCACGAAACGGGCGGCTCGAGTCCCGGCATGCCATCATCATGTCCTTACACCCCGATAGAAACACGGGTGCTGGCATCATGGTACTTGTTAATAGACACATAAAGCACATTGAGCGGAGGACAACGACACAGAGGAAACTAGAGGCTAATGTCGACGCCATTCGACGGCGACCAAGGACAGGTTATCATGAAATACCGCAGCGCATGCGCAAGGAAGAATGTTTCTGATAAAGGCCCAGACTGCAAGCGGTTTCCTGACTCCCCATCGGGAGGCCATAAAGTGGGCCATTTACTACGTCACCCGACAAGCGCATGCCCGGAGGTAGTATAAAATAAGCAGTAGCAGAGAGCCCCCAGATATCCCCAACCTACCATGTACCTGCCCTGTGACGCGCGTTTGACGGACTTCAGCAGCCAAGACTGAGGATGCTTAGCCCTGCATGTCAGCAAAGATAAGCATATATATATTTCTTGCCGCAGGCGTTTCGCCATGATTTTGGGGGGAGCAGAGCGACATAGACGGTGTCGAGGTTGATGCACGGGTGGTGCATGATGATCATATTGATTCAGCTTTTCTGAACCCCCTTTGCCCACCTGCGCGCCAGTTTGCGGGTACATACAAAAGTTCCTCAGCGGCTACGGTTGTTGGCCACTACTACTAATCTACAAAGGCAACAACTGTTCGATACCGTAGTCGTAGTCCACTCAGTTGGTGGTGGCGTCCGTGAAGGACGTCGTGGCGAAGCCGACACGGGCATTCGCGACGTCGAACACGTAGTAGAATCGCTCGAGGAACGTGTAGCCATCGATGAAGTCGAAGCCCTCGCCCGAGGGCGAACCGAGGTCGGCCGTGATGAGGTAAATACCGTCCGCATCGCCCCCAATCGCAGTGTTGAGCTGTGAACCCGCCGACTCGTTTAGAAAAAAATTGGGGGACATGATGGGCGGGAAACAGAGACGTACGGCGCGCGGCCAGATCTGTGCGTTGGGCGTGAACTCGTACGTGGCGTCTCCGATGTGGAAGAAGAGGCTCTCGAGGTTCGCGAACTGGTCCGCGGTGAGCTTGAGCAGGCCCGTGTTGTTGTCCTCGACGGCGCCCGTGACCTGTTGGTATGTGGCCATCGCGTCTGTTCCCGATGATACAGTAGTCAGTCAATGTTAAGGAAAAGCGACTGGGGACACGGACCGGAGGCAAGGAGGACGAGGGTGGTTCCGGTATCGGTGATGCCGGCAGTGGATGCGAGGATGGTGGTGCCCGCAGAGCCGTAGGTGATCGACTGGTCGATACCGACGTAGTCCGACGCGGGACTCGTGGATGTGATGGGGCTAAGTGTATGATGAGGTCCCTCCGCAAGACTAGTTTCGGTGCGGGTGTGCAAGCTGGAACTCACACATATGCGATATCGCCCACAAACTTGCTGTCGTCGACGCCGCCGAACGTCAGCTCGCCGTTGGTGACCGACAGCTCGGTCGTGGGTTCGAACGATACGCCAATGAGATTCGCGTCGATCGATCCCGCCGCAAACGCAGTGTCCAGCACGGTCGGGATCTGGCCCCCAGACGAGGTCGTGCCCTCCGTCAGGTCGACAGGGCCGATCCCGAGGATGCCGTCGACACCGTCGAACCCAAACGCGATCTCGGCCACTCCAACGCCCTGGTTCTCGATGACAAGGTCCCCAATGGTAACCGTGTCTATGAACTCCTCTCCAAAGAACAGGCCCGAACCGTAGATGACTTCCTGAAAACCCAGCAGGCACACGTGAGCAAGCAACGCTCCCACAGGAGATAAGCCTGCGATATGTAGGCGGGTGATCGGACTCACTGCCTCGTCGCCGGTGTCAACGCTGCTGCTCGTCTCGACGTACGCCTTGCCCGCGCCGACCCAGGTGTTCGACGACCCGGTGTCGATGATGAGGTCGTAACTCGTCGGGGGCGTGCCGACGCCGACGCTCGCCGTGTAGATCACCGCGCCGTTCGTCACAGCGACGTCGACGTCCCTCGCGAAGAGCTTGCTCGCTGCTGAAAAGGACGTGGGGGAATCCTTGGATGCCTGCGAGCGTGCCTTCAGGACCTTGGCACGCGCCTGGTCAGCCTTCAGGACGTTCGCGGCGCCCGTGAGGTTGAAGCGGCGTGCGATGGGAAGCGTCACGGGCGAATCGCGGACGACGATCGGCTTGGCAGAGATTGATACCGCTGCAAGGGCGATAGCGAGGAGGGCTGAGAGGCGAGCCATTGGGGGTCCCAGTGTGCAGGACTAGACGAAGAGGGGAGGGAGAGAGGAGGAGAGCAGAGCTCGATCCTTGCAGACCATACATCGATATGTCGCCCTTATATGCCGTCTAGAATATGGGTGCTCGCAACCGTGCGTCATCTCCGCGTACAAGCACCTAGTTCCGAATAGAGAGGTTGAGGGTCCCTAATCGCGAGAAGCTCAGAAGAACATAGATTCCGCCGAGGTGATCCGAGTCAGAATATGAACAGAAGCACATTGGCCGTTGCGCCCTGGTGTGATCCCTAGCGAAGGTCGTGCCAGCACGGAAGGAGTTGGTGGAAGATATCTGTGTGCCATTTCTGGAAAACCAGCAAGTATACTCGCCCTCCGTCCTCCCAGTTGACAATTTCTGAGAAACGACAGATTAGAGAAGTGGGCGCCGAAACAGAGTTGAAGTCGAGGAGGAGTACTGTTTGGATACCAAGAGTGATCATACCATTTGCCCCGTGCTTGCCAAATCCGCACAACTCCCACCATCCAGGGGAAGTTCGACGCGAGACTTCAACGACGAGGATAGCTTCCAGGCGCGATCAACTTGATCACTCCCGGGGGTCCCGCTTGGTTGTTCCCAGCAAAGTAAGAACTGACCCAAAAGCCTCGCTTGACAGGGCCACGCTCGTCGGTGACGTCCATCCTGTCATCAATCCACACAGAGGCTCACAACCCTCCGTCGCAGTCCCTAACACGTATTGGCGAAGTGGTGTCGTGCGAAGGAGACTGGGCAGAGACCATGATGGCAAGGGCATTGGCTGGCGTTCTCTTGAAAACATGCATCAGAAGTC
Organism: Ganoderma meredithae; assembly: GCA_022814645.1. Classification (NCBI taxonomy): domain Eukaryota; kingdom Fungi; phylum Basidiomycota; class Agaricomycetes; order Polyporales; family Polyporaceae; genus Ganoderma; species Ganoderma meredithae. Next base: position 10,253 of record JAKLMY010000068.1, on the reverse strand, counting down.
CAGACGCAAAGATAAGGCCACTAGGACGTGATCCCTACACCGAGTGACGGCCTGTTACGGCGTCGAACACCTCTTGAGTGCCCTTCTCTTACTCCTTAGGTATATTCCCAACCCCCGATCCACGGCAACCCGAGCGGACGCCGTGCGTTGCACCTTCCCCGGCCCGCCGACGAAAGCATGCTCAAGAGGCTCGGCATGAAAATACTAACATCTTTGCATCTGGATTCGGCTGGGGTTGCCTATCTAGCTTCTTTTTCCACCGCGGCCGTTCGCCGCTGCCGTCCGCCGTGCATACACGAATGCATGAGGCTACTAGCACCGGCACTGGCGTACCAGGTACTCCTGCGTTCCTGGATGCATTACGCATCTTGCGACGACAAACAATAGCGCACATGCTCATCTGATGCAACTCAATTGGGACGATACGAATCCAGGTCCATCCAGGATCGCAGCGCCTTGCGAGGCAGAACATTAGTCGCACGTCATTGCCAAGCCTTCCACGACATGCAGAAGAACAGATGACCACTCACCCCGTTCCCCACCGTTGCGCTTCTCTCCATGTCAGGGCTGAGGCCAGATAGCGAAGAACTCCACATTGGCCGCAGACTTGGCACTTCCCTCAGGGCGAAAGAACGGCAGTGAGACCGTCATCCACGCGGACCGATGCATCTTGGTTCACGGGGGTTGTCGCCCTCGTATCATGCCGAATATGGAAGCGACCCGTTGCGTAGGAAAGCAGACGAGAACTCACGAAATGGACGACAGAGCGGTAAAAACGTGGACGGAGAGCAAGGATACGCAGGGCACCGCTTCCTCAACAAAAGCTTATATAAGCGAGCCATTGCCGGGAAACGCTGGACTTGCGAGTGGGCCGGCGATTGGACGAGGACAACCCGGACAGTCACATCCACTATCCACGCGATGCTCTTGCACAGAGATCGGCGGCCACAACTTGAAAGGGAATGCACTCCTGACTCGTCGTACTAGGTGAGTACTTCCATACAAATTGTTGGAAAAAGAGTGGCCAAACATGCCCTATTCAGTGTTGAGTTAGCATTGACGTTCTAAGCTCGTGCGAAGCACTGCATCCAGCTGCTGGAGGTATACAACACCTCGACCAAACGCGCACCAACGTGCGCGAATACATATACATGTTCAGTTTGGGGATCGCAAGATACTTATGCCGCAGCCAATAACCAGTAGCTGTGTCAAGATGCAGTGGCAAGCGTTCGAGACAATTCATTCAGTTGGTTTTGGCATAGGTAAAGGGCGTCTTCGCAAAGCCGACGGAGGAATGTGCGGAGTCGTACACGTAGTAGAACCGCTCGAGGAACGAGTAGCCGTCGACGAAGTCGAAGCCTTCGCCCGAAGGTGAGTTGAGGTCCGCCGTGACGAGGTAGATGCTGTCTGCGTCGCCGCCAATCGCGGCGTTCAGCTGGATGGTGCGGGAGTTCAACAGCGGTTAGCGTCCTGTGATGAATGTTTGCAGCCAGACGGGCAGACGTACGGCGCGAGGCCAGATCTGCGCGTTCGGCGTGAACTCGTAAGTAGCGTCGCCGATGTGGAAGAACAGACTCTCCAGGTTCGCGAACTGGTCCGCAGTAATCTTAAGCAGGCCGGTGTTGCTGTCGAGGACGCCCCCGGTAGCGTTCTGGTATGCAGCAAAAGCGTCTACCAGTATTTCCCGGCTTCTGATCAATCGTGCGGATTGTGCTAATAGCAGGGCAGACTAACCAGAGGCAAGGAGGACAAGAGTAGTTCCGGTGTCGGTGATGCCAGCTGTGAGGGAGAGGATGGTGGTCTTCGAAGAGCCGTAGCTGATCGATTGGTCGATCCCAACGTATTCCGATGCGGGGCTCGTGGAGGTGATCGGGCTGCGTATGTGCGTACCATCAGTCCAGCAAATGCAGCCCCGCCTACGCCGTGGAACATACGCGTATCGAATTTGACCAAAGAACTTCCTGTGGTCGACGCCTCCGAACGTGAGCTCGCCGTTCGTGATCGAGTCCTGCGTGGTGGGTTCGAACGAAACGCCGACGACCTTGGCGTGGATCAAGCCCTGCGCGAACGCACTGTCGACGACCGTCGGAACCTCGCCACCAGCGGAGGTCGTGTCCTGGGTCAGACCGACGGGGCCGATGCCGAGGATCCCATCGAATTGCAGGCCGTTGAAGCCGACCACAACATCGGCCACTCCGATGCTCTGGTTCTTGATGACGAGGTCCCCGATGGTGACCGTGTCGGTGTACTCCTCGCCGGAGAAGTAACCAGATCCGTAGTAGACTTCCTGGAGTACGGTCGCAGTGACATTTAGCCACATTCATACAGCTGCTCGCGAGGAGACCCACCACTCCCGCGCCGGTGTCGACGCTGCTGCTCGTCTTGACGTACGGCTGGTTCGCGCCGACCCAGGTGTTCGCCGACCCGGTGTCGACGAGCAGCTCGTAGCTCGTCGGGGGCGAGCCCACGCCAACGCTCGCCGTGTAGATCACAACTTGATTCGTCACGGGGACGTTGTGCCCCCACAACATCCGCCCCACGAGCGTGTCGACGGGAGCGACCTTGGTTGCCTGCGAGCGGGCCTTGAGCACCTTCGCACGCGCCTGGTCCGCCTTGATGATGTTGACGGCACCGGTCAAATTGAAACGGCGTGCGATGGGTAACGTCATGGGCGAGTCGTGAACAAGCACCGGATTGGCCGACACGGTGACCGCTGCACTGGTGAGGGCGAGGAGCGCGAATAGGCGAGTCATCGGAGGATGCTGGCGAGCGGCAGGAAAGGGTGGAGGATCAGAGCTGAATTGTAACCTTCCGTACAGCGTGGAGATTATATGCGATTCAGCCGAGAATGCGGCTTACTTTGCAGCTCATTCCTAAGGCTGAGTGGAGTACTTAGGCTGCCTCAGTAGAAAGCTCAGAAGGACTAGGCTTTCACCCACCGACGTGATCCGAATTTGACATCTGAACAGAAGCATAGTGGCTTGTGGGCGCTGACGTAGTTCCGACCGAGTGGTCCCCAGCAGAACAAAGAGCTGGTGAGCACTGTTCGTTCGCGGTAGCCCTGGGATATCCGCACGCAGGAACGAACCATTTTATTCCAGAGATCTGCGAAAATGACGTCAATTATTGAAGCGGAAACAAGCGGTCACCATGGACGTGAACATACAAGTACTTAACAATGAACGCACCGATGCAGCACGAACCGAATATAGCACACCTTCTGTGCTCTAGGTGAATTTTCTCGAGACGCGGTCTAACCCTTCCGACGCGAGGCGGAAATGTATTGTCCAAACTTGCTGGAGTGAATCACACCATCCCACTATTCGCAGCATGTTCTAACCTGGCTGAAACGTGATATTTGACGGCGGCGTAGATACCTCGGATTCATCATGCAATCGATGCACGCCGCTACCTTCAAAGTCGCACTCGTATTGCCTAATGACCACTTATCGGCGCGGCCGCGCCGATCTGAGAGATTGAGTACGAGGCGAAGTATTGCGAATACATGGGATCCATGCCCATGCAGGACACAACTGAGCTTCAAGATCCTGCGAGACGGGCAATCGACCTGACTTTGGCAACATATGAAAGCCAAATGTTTACTCACCTGATCCACACCGCCATCCCGCCTTCTGTGCCGGTGCACATTAATCCCTAGTCCCTTCAGGGCGAGAGAGCTGTGGTACTTGGAAAATGGCACAGCTGATATGCATTGTGGAGCGTGCAATAATAAATAGTTCGGGAAACGCACCAACAAAAGGCACAGACGAGAATGCGTGACATGGACGAGGGAGACGGAAGATGCTCCCGAAGGCAAACAAGGGCAAACACCTCCCGCGCCAAAGAACCAACGCGCCGGACCACTCGGGCCGACCAGACGCACTGCGAACACCGAACGTTCATTCAACAATGGTGGTCCGTCGCACGGTCCACCCGCCATCCTCCTTAACATCTGTCACCCTTCACGGCGTCCTGGTCGCCAGAACGCGAGCTGTCTCCAGGAAGCTCGGGTCCCTCTCCCTCCACCCTCACCGTCTCCGGGCTCTCCCGCATCGGCACCCGAGTCTACGCCAGACGGCCGCTGCTCTGCCATTCTCCGGCGCAGATTCCTCCACGTCGGCGGAGCAGGTTCGGCCAGCGCACCAGCAAGAACATCGATGCGCAGGAAATAGACCCCCAAGCCTGCGAAGTCGAGGCCGAGGTCCACGGTGACGCTCTGGCCTCCAGTGGGACTGACCACGACTCGCTTATGCTTGAGACTAGACCACGGGCTCGCGTGGCTCCAATTGTAAGACGCAGTGGCATCCGTGTCTCCCGTATCGTATCGCGAGTTTGCACTACGGAAACTCCACGGGCGGGTCCTCGCCGTGCCGTCGACGAGAGTGGAGCTCGAGCGTGAAGCCTTCACTGTGGCGTCGATCGTAAACCGTTCGCCGCCGTCCCACAGGGAGTGTCGCAACTCGACGGAGATCGCATGTCCCCTGCCAGAGAGTGTGAGTCGGTGGATGCCCTTCGTACTCCTCGCTGCTGGGAGAGGAGTCGGCGCCGAGTCCGTACGAAGATCAGCTGCGTATCCGCGCGCACGGAGGGTGTCGGCGGTCTCCTCCAGCAGTACCAGCTCGATCGTCTTGTGCGGTGTGTAGCGCGCGGCGGGGTAGCCCGAGTGAACGGAGGCGTGACCGGGGTGGGATATGTGGACGGTTTTGAGCTGCGTGTGCGGGCGGCAGCGCTCGACGGCCTCCGTGGATAGCGAGAGGAAGTGAAGCTGCGTCACGGTGGGGCCGCGCCCTCGGAATGACGACTCGGAGGAGTTGAGCAAATACCCGGGGTAGAGGAAGTCGACGCCGGTCGCAGAGGGCGAGATATAGCAGACGCGGCACAAGAGATGGCCAGGGTGGCTCGTGTGTTCGCATTCGAGAATGGCGAGGAACCACTCCTTGTCCGGTGATTCGGACTGGATCGAGCCCGAAGGGAAATACTGTGAAAGGGGCACCATGCGGAACTTGGTGCGGATTCCGTATGGGGAGGACGTGTACTCGATCTCGTGGCGGTGGGATGGTTGTAGTTGAGAGGTGTGAGTAGGAGATTCGTACTGGACCGCACCGATGGTCCCGCTGTTTTCGAAATCCCGAGGATTCACGGCGAGGAGGGAGTCGGATTCAGGGTATGGGATGCATTGCACGCCACGCGACTCTTGTACCAACGCGACAGCGTCAGGTTCGGGGAGGAGATGAGAGCCCGCCGAGACACGGACCCATGTGAAGAGGCTCTGGTCCGGGATGCGTCGCATGATCTCCTCTTGGAGCCGTCCGAAAGCGCGCTCACCCTCGCCGTACAGCGTAGGCATGTGGATGTCGAATATGCCCAGCAGCGAGTACGCCTGGTCCTCGACTCTCGTCGTCTTGCGCTTAGCGGCCCACGAGAGCCTTTGCGCAACACTGAACTTGTCGAGTGGCTCGAGGTGCAAGAGCGCCTTGTACTCGATCTTCGTAACGCTCTGGATGAGGTCAATGAGAGTGTGTTTTGACCCGATGACGGTCCAGTCCTCGGCAAGGAACTCGACGTGCAAGGGCGCGATAAGCTCCTGGAGGGTCCAACCGCGCAAGAACCACCGGCTTTCACGAAAGCGGGAGCGATGCTTCCGATGGTCTCCATTGGCGGGCACGTCGGCGAGGTAGGCGTAGCAGACAGTCGCCCTTGCGTACCAGGAATACATGGAGTTGATGACCTCGGAAAGCTCGGAGCTGCTTGACTTGTCGATACAGCACGAATCGATCCAGATGTACTGGAAACCGTTCGCCCGCGCCACCGCGCAGGCGTCCCGGATCTTGGGCGAGAGCTCGGGGTCGTCCCATATGGATATAGAAGGGGACGATGTCGACTGTTGGCCTTCTAGCGATGGGTCAATTAGACCAGGGAGAGAGTGGCTGTGTGACAGTGGGGAGGTTACTACGAAAGAATCTTGGACCCCGGCCTGAGCGAAGGTAAAACAGGACATTAATGAGTGGAGTTTGGCGCGGAGACGGTTGTACATCGACAGGATAAACTGCCACAGTGGCGGAACGACGATTGCGAGGAAGAACAGGACGTCAGAGAAAGACAAGGTGGGGGATGTACTGGAGTGAGAGGCACTGCCGGGGTTGTTCAGGGAGTACCGGGATGCTCGAGTGTCATCCTTCTTTAGAGTCTTTCGGAGGTGTCTGAACGTCTTCTTGAACAAGCGGGGTACGAGACTTTGCGTTAGTGCTGTCCGCTTTGTGATCGATAGTTGACGCATAGACGCTGACCCAGACAACCTACGCGAGAGTCGTGACCCTGGGAGCCTGAGGATCGATGGCCGGGATGGTCTCGATTCGTGACGATGGTGGCTCGTAGCAGGCGGAGCATCGGTAGCAGGATTTGAAGGGTCATTCGGACGGCCATGGGCGTCGGAGGATTGGCTTTCATAGCGTTGCTGGATCTTCTTCAGCTGCTTGTACGTCTGCTCGCCCTTCACGTTATCCCATGTATGCGACAAGATGGCATACTCCGTCTCCTCTGGATCTTTCTCAACGAAGCAACCAGTCTGGGTATCTAGAAGACGCATGATATGCTTCCAATATCAGCTGATGAAGGTGCCTTGGTTTGCAATCAGTTCAACGTAAGGGATGCGAAATGTGCAACGAACCGGCAACTTGAACTACGTCGATACGGCGAGAACAGTATGAAATCGTGGAGCTAGGGCTTCAGGTAACTCTGGTTGAGGTGGGAATGGTCCTATACCCTATATAAGTAGGATATGCGAGGGTCCCTCGTGTCCATGATTTGTGCTGAGGTCGTGGTGGGGTCGTGGATGTCAGAGTGCAGTCTTCCCTTCCGGCGAATGTCGACGTCGGAATGTGTCCGACATGAGTGCATGAGCGTCTGACTGGCGCTGCTTTGTGCCTTGTCAAAACCTCGTCAGAGAGACAGACCTGGCTAGCATTATCGGCTAGCTGTTCCTTCCTACTCTCTGTATCTTGTACCTTGTCGTATTTCTTGACCTGAAGTGCGTAGAATACCGTTATACTCCACGACGGCTCATGATGGCTGATGGCATTCGGGAGGACAAACGTCACAAATATTCCTTCCCAGCGGCGGCCACTCACCTTCCGCATGTTTCCCTCAGCCCACTGTCCACCACCTGTGCAAGGTGCCTGTCGAATAGCGACGTTCTAGTGCTCATCGTGTCGGCGGAGAGTTTGAAGTAGCGGCGAGATCATTCGGGAGCAGATGTCCAAGGTGTGTTCCACTCGTGTTATCTCCGGATCCTAACTTCAAGTTATGATTCATACTCCGTTTTCACCCCCACTTCCAGTCCCACAGTCGCGCGAGTTCTCGAGCTCGTCGATCTCAAGTTCTCAATTTCAACTTAAGACCCTCTTCGGATCCGGCCATCCCTAGCCTGGAGCTATCCACCCGATATCGTCTATCGTCAAGCAGCACGCCAGAACGCGACCTGTCTCCAGTACCCTCGACGGCCCCTGGCAGTACTAGTCTCCGCCCCCATACTAGACCCTTCAGAGCCGGCGCTGTCCACTCTCCGCCCCCCCCGCCCCGCAGCGACGCAGACGAAGCTGCATCTGCACCCAGCGCCGCATCGTTGAGAACGTCCACATGCAGGAAGTAGATCCCCATCCCAGCGAAGTCCAGGCCGAGGTCCAAAGCGAGCTGCCCCGCGCCCCCTCCTTGCAGCGTCACGGTGACTCTCTCGCGCGTCAGCTTGCCGCCCCACGGCCGTCCGTCCGTCCAAGACACCGTGCTGGGCTTGGCCGCCGCACTGCCAGTGGGCTGAGCAGCGCCGAGCGCCGAGCTCACTGGCAGGGGCTCCCGAGTCCGACACCTCTGCCGTGATGCGGGCGTTGATGGTGAACCGCTTACCGTCCTCCTCGAGGGTGTGTTCGAACTCGACGGCGATGTTGACGTTGACGTTCCCGCTCGAGTCCGAGTCCGAGTCCGAGTGCGATCGCGCGTCCTGGTCCTGCGTGAGCGTGAGCCGGTGCGTGCCCGTGCGCGGGCGGGCCGCGTCCTGCACCGGACCGCGGAGCTCCGCGATGTACCGGCTCGCGCGCAGGGCAGCGCAGGTCTCGGGGAGGAGCACGAGCGTGACTGTGCTGCGCTCGCGCTGCTGGAGGAGCGCGTCGGGTGCTGGCATCGGTCCGCGGTACGGGTGCGCGAGGTAGACCGCCTTCGCCTCTACGAGCCCCCGGACGCGCTTGATGGTGTCTGGCGAGAGGGGGAAGTGGTCGGCCCAGCGCTCGTCGTGCTGCGCCAGCGAGGTGAAGGAGATGCAGACGAAGCCGGGGTAGAGGTACTCGACACCGCGCTCGGAGGGCGGGACGAAGCAGACGCGGCCGAGGAGGTGGCCCGGGTGGTCCTTGTGCTCGCACCCGAGGATGGCGAGGTACCACTGCCAGGCCTCCATGCCCTGTGTGTCGTACCTGATCGTGCGCGAAGGGAAACAGTGGGAGAGGGGGATCATCTGGAATTGTGTGCGGATACCGTATGGGGTGGATGTGTACTCTATTTCGTGATGGTGGGCTTTTTGAGTGTGAATCTCCCGGATGGTGTCGAGCGGGGCAGTCCTGATGCTCCCGTTATTCATGAAGAGGGACGGCTGTATGGCGAGAAGCGACGGGAATTCGGTATATGTGAAGCATTCGAAGCTGTGAGATCTTGCGCGCTGGTGGCAGCGGAAGATAAAGGAAGGATTTGGGGACCCAGATACACGTCTCCCCACGCGAAGAGGCTCTGGTCCGGGGTACGCTGCATGATCTGCTCTAGGAGGCGGCGAAACGCGCGATTGCCTTCGCCATAGAGTGTGGGCATGTTTATGTCGAAGATTCCCAGAAGCGAGTATGCCTGGTCTTCCATTCTCTTCGTCTCCCGCCTCGCCGCCCACGACAGTCGCTGGGAGACGCTGAACTTATCCAGAGATTCTAGGTGTAACAGCGCCATGTGGTCGATCTCGGTGATGCATTCGACTAGGTCAACAACGGCATGCTTCGAGCCAATAACGGTCCAGTCCTGTGCAAGGAACACGACGTGGGCCGGCGCGATGAGCTCCTGGAGGGTCCGCCCACGCGTGAACCACCGGCTCTTGCGAAACTGGGAGCCTAGGACCCGATGGTCTTCTCCTGGAGGAACGTCGGCGAGATATGCATGGCAGACCACTGCCTTCGCATACCACACGTACATCGAATTGATGGCTTCAAATAGCCCAGAGCTGCTGGACTTGTCGATGCAGTACGAGTCGATCCATATGTATCGGAAGCCATTAGCTCGTGCGACTGCGCACGCTTCCCGGATCTTTGGAGAGAGACTGGGTTCGTCCCAGATGGAACGGAGCAGTGATGCTTCGGGTTGACCTTCTTCGAGCGAGAGCAACGTAAAAGAGCCGATCTCGAAGGACTCGTCGGAGTCTGCGGTAGGGCTCGGAAGGGGATGGATGTCTGCCTGCAACTGGATGGGTGAAAATTCGTATGGCGTCAGGAAAGGTGTCTCCGTGAGGGGAAGGTGGAAGAGTGATAGAATTGGGAAAGAATATTCTCGGTGATGTCCTTTGGTAGACGATGTAGTTGACTGGGATGCGTCGCGAGATTGGGGCCCGACACAGTAACGGAGCTGGATCTTCCTCAACTCCTTGTATGTTTGCTCGCCTTTTTCGTTATCCCAGGTGTGGGACAAGATGGCGTAACGGGTCTTCTCGGGGTCTTTCTCAACAAACTGTCCTGTCTCTGTATCCAGGACGCGCATGAAGCCTTGTTGCGATGGGCACGCGATCAGTCAAGCACCGACGGATCATGCTCCCGCATACGTACCGATCCAGCTAGAGATGTGTTTTTTTGCTCAAAAAACCCTGAATTTGGCTGGTAGTCAGTTGACAGTCGAGGGAGTGAAGGAGAAAGGGCGGGTTGAACGTTGAGTGACTGCTCACCGCGCACACGTAGTCCTCCCCACCAGGACATGGACATGGTTTAAGTTATGACAGGAACGTGACACGCATCTGATCCTATGCCACAGCCTACCTGCCTGTCTCTTCTGCGGTAAACAAAGAACTTGAGTTCGAACTGGAGGTGGCATCCCTGTGTGAAGTACTGGGTACGGTGTGGGAGTGAGATAGCCGCCCACTGTTCGAGGCACCGCTTGCTCAGTCTCACTCACCGGGGGCATTGACCTGTGGGACGCCATGTTACATTGTGACTTAATTGTGACCTGAGACAATATGAGACAAT